>JAUKNK010000171.1:0-192500 GCA_030765055.1 Mantis religiosa
TTTTGTTTAAAAATAGGCTGTAGTGTGAAAAATCTACTCTTTAAACAGAACACTATTTATTCTGGTACAATCTTTTCTCTTAAAATGTTTGTAACACTTCAATCACCTACGTTCAATTAAACTAGTACAACATTGAAATATTTATTCGTTACTTATAAGTTTCTTCAATTTGTATAGAACTTTTCGTGTTCTCCACTGACCACTAATACTCATGGTTATCACAACTGCATTCTTTACCCTTATGCAAGTCACTTCGCAACATAAGTACTCTGTTTACATTCAGTTTTAATATTAAGGCCATTCAATAATTAGTGGCAACATTTCAACTAACAACAGTAAAACACTTTTGAGCAGTTACATTACTGCAGTGCAGAATGTAATTTCCTATAACATGAAGACTCTCCTTCACACATGAGGGAGCCGACGATCCCATCCACACCGTCGTATTGTCCTAGTATTGGAACAGACTGCTCTACTGTGCTATAACATTACCTGTCTGGTTTTAAAGCCTACTCGTCGTCTAAGTGTTAGTATCATTTCCGCAAAAGCTTCGAAATCACATGGACTCATAATTGGAAGTATACAGGATGATATAGCATTTCTTAGTTCCATCTGCGAAGTAAATTAACAACAGGGGCAGACGTCTGAGAGCGAGCACCATCATGTAACACACTGGGATTTGAACTCTGGAGATTTGGACGTTTTCGAGGCACAGGTGGTCGTAAGTGCTGTTCCACAAAATGACTGAATATGCATGAATCACTCATTTCCCCGAGGAACAGAATGAGTGATAAGAACACCGTAAAAATCATAAGTAACATTGAACATGACTTTAAGTAGATCCTGCTCTTGTCGATATCGGTGGAAATAGAACAGATGGATAGTGTTTCATGGAGGTAAAGAGCTTGCATAAGCACATAAACATAGCGCCGAGAAAAAGTCTTACCGACACAGATAAGTGAGGTAAATGGAAATTTCTAGTGAATTCTTGATTGATAGAGATATTTTGGTTTCTGTTTTTGTATAACAGTCTAGAAATTATCAGTGAGGTATTTAATGGAGTAACGATTCGCTAAGAGTTGGAGTCGTAAGCAGTAAACAGCTGAGCTGATGTTGTAAACAGATGTAATCGAAATGCTGTTTGTTATTGTCATCGACCTTGGTAGATTGTGTTGTGTATGTGACGTAATGTTGTTACGTGAGAATTGAACAGTGTATTTTTACGGAACATGTAGAATTTCGGCAAATTGGACTAGGACTTCTATAACCCACAAAGTCACAATATATTTTGGCCGTGGTGAATCCAGCCAACCTCGTTAGCGTAGCGGTAGCATGTCTTCTTCACGCTCAAAGGTCCCGAGTTCGATTCTTGGTCAGGGTGAGTTACTTGGATAAGGTTTTTCCGGGATTTTCCCTTATTCTGAAGGACGAATGTCGGATAACTCTAAAGTGTAGGACGCTGGGCTCATTTGAGCATCATCTCACCCATTCCATTCATCGTCCGTTATGACATAACGTTGGAGGTGTAAAATTTCCAACAAAAAAAAGTCTTTGTCTCTTTAATATTGGTTGGTAGCATCGAACCCAGGTTCATTTAACGTTATGATAAGTCGCAGAATAAGCTCACCTTCACGTTCTAAGTGTAATTCTCTGCAAATTGTTTCCTATGTAAGATTGTGTGGAACCCATCGAGCGCAGATTTTCCTCATCTTTAACTTTTCAAGTATGTGGAAAATCGTACCAGGGGCAACTCCGGCTTCCTTGCTAGTCAATACATGTCCAAAAACGGCAGTGCTCTATGAGCATTCACATTCACATCATCACTTGCTGATTGCGATTTACCAGCTCCACGTTTTTGCTGAGTTTTTCCTTTCTCTACGATATGCACTCGCTCACTTAGCCAAGGTACGATATGGTAAAGTCTGTCTGCCACAAGCTTCCAATAATTCCTGTATGGCATTGTCAAGCATTGATGCCTCTTGCTACTTGAATTTTATTGAAGCATCTTTGTTCCTATTTACTAAACAAATATAGAGTACTATAGATAACAGCCTACAATTAAACTTACTAAAAATGTTTTATTAGATAAAATTATTGTCTTCAAACTTACAGCTAACAAACATTATATTGTAACGCGAGCGCTGGAACACCCTGTGAAGCAGCTGAGAGCGGGAGACAGGGAAGGTTCGGTTAGCCACGCCCTCGCCTCGTTTGTCCTATAGTGGTGACAGGCTGTGGTCAGGGGAAAAACATGACTGTGTCGTCTGTTTCTCTACACCTGTTTCTCGAAATTACGGAATCTGGAACATTCCCCTGGTCACTAGAAACCGGCGACATTCCTATATAAAGAGGGTTACAGACGGACAGAGTTGAGTTGGTTTTGTCAGTTAGTGAGTGAGGAGACAGTCAGTTCTTGGTGTAAGAGTTAGTCAGTGACGTGTTAATGTACGAGAAGATTGTGCAACGGAAGACTGTACGTAACTGTGAAGGGGTACCGGAGCTTACGTAACCGCGAGTACAAGGAAATTGTAACGGACGAACTGGTGAATTGTAATTGTGTGCAGCACGTAATACTGTGTAATTGGCAAGTGTTAAACTGTAAGTCGGTAGAAATAAAGAACATTGTTGATTTTGTGTAATTGGACTTTTCATTTCACGAACCCACAAAGTCACACTGGTGTCAGGAAGCGGGAAGATAACATCACCGAACATTCCAACCATGGACGCGGCATTGGAAAAAATTTTGGAGAAGATGATGGAAATGAAGGCCGAATTAACAGAGAAGACGGAAGCGGCAAATAACAGCTTGGCCGCGAAGATGAACGAGTTAACAACAAAAACAGAAGCGGCAAATGACAACCTGGCCGCAAAGCTGGAAGAAATGAAGACGGCAACTGAAAACCTCACTGCAAAAATAGAAGCGGCAAACAACAACCTCATCGCCGAGTTGAAACAAATGAAGACGGCCAAAGACAACATCACCGCGGAGATGGAAGAAATGAAGGCCGACTTAACCACAGAAATGAGAGCAGCGAACGGCAGTCTGGCCACGGAAATGAAGGCGGCGAACGAGGCTCTCGCCGCAAAGTTTGAGGAACGGTTGGCCGGCGTGAGGGATGACGTCACGAACCTGGGCAAGCGGAAGGGTCAAGTAGACGACCGCCTTAATGATTTAGAGGAAAAGGCCGACAACATCGCAAAACCCCTCACCCGCCTGACGGAGGAAAACCGGCCTTATGTGTGGACGGAGGACGCCGAAGACGCTTTCCAGCACCCGAAGGGGACACTGTGCAGTGCTCCAATTTTGGGTTTCCCACAACCGGGTGGCGCCTTCATTGTGGACACCGACGCTAGCGACCATTACATTGGAGGTGTCCTATCGCAGAACCTGGAAGGCCAGACAGCACGTTGGGTCCAGAGGCTGCAGGAGTACGACTTCACCTCGGAACATCGTAGAGGGAAGAGTCACGATAACGCAGACGCCATGTCCCGAAGACCCTGTTCAGTAGAGTGCGGTCAGTGCACCAGAGTGGAAGAGAAGGAGCGTGCCGCAGCAGCCCGAGGAGTTGTGGCAGTGCCTGCTGAAGGCTGGGATAGCGCAGGCCTGAGGAGGGAGCAGCTGGCGGACGCAGACTTGGGGCCACTCTTGAGGGAAGTGGAGGCAGGGACGAGGCCAACCTGGGAGGACATCGCACCGAGGAGCGCCACCTACAAGTCGTACTGGGCCCAATGGGACTCGTTGAAGACCAGAGTGGGCGTGCTGTTCCGGGTATGGGAGTCACCCGATGGGAAGGCGCAGAGAGGACAGTTGGTACTTCCCCGGAGTAAGGTCCCGGAAGTCTTGGAGGAAGTGCACGCCGGTACTTCAGGAGGACACCTGGGAGCGAACCGTATGATTCACAAACTACGGCAGCGCTACTTCTGGCTGAGACTCCGAGCAGATGCTGGTGGTATACCTGGACCGCCTCGCACGCTACGATGGGGCTGTTCGGGGCGAACAGCTTTGAGGAGGGAGCAGTGTAACGCGAGCGCTGGAACACCCTGTGAAGCAGCTGAGAGCGGGAGACAGGGAAGGTTCGGTTAGCCACGCCCTCGCCTCGTTTGTCCTATAGTGGTGACAGGCTGTGGTCAGGGGAAAAACATGACTGTGTCGTCTGTTTCTCTACACCTGTTTCTCGAAATTACGGAATCTGGAACATTCCCCTGGTCACTAGAAACCGGCGACATTCCTATATAAAGAGGGTTACAGACGGACAGAGTTGAGTTGGTTTTGTCAGTTAGTGAGTGAGGAGACAGTCAGTTCTTGGTGTAAGAGTTAGTCAGTGACGTGTTAATGTACGAGAAGATTGTGCAACGGAAGACTGTACGTAACTGTGAAGGTGTACCGGAGCTTACGTAACCGCGAGTACAAGGAAATTGTAACGGACAAACTGGTGAATTGTAATTGTGTGCAGCACGTAATACTGTGTAATTGGCAAGTGTTAAACTGTAAGCCGGTAGAAATAAAGAACATTGTTGAGTTTGTGTAATTGGACTTTTCATTTCACGAACCCACAAAGTCACAATATGTTATTTTTCATTGTTATCAGCTTACAAGATTTACCACTGATAGCGCCAAATGCAGGCAGTGTTACCACTAATTTCTTAATGATCCAAGTAGCTATGGTCAGATCAGTAGATTTACGTGTACCTTATAATTGATTTTAATCTCAGGCATATCTTAAAGTGACACATTGTCACTTAGTTCCTATGCCAAAATATCAAAATTTACTTAAACTAGCTCTTGATGAAAATTATTCTTGTTTGAGGTAATATATGTATTTATTTATAATGCTTCTCTGTGATGCGTTTATTTATTTCGAATATATTGAATCAGACGCAAGGTTGGTGCAGCGAATTAAAACGAACTGATTTTAAACATTAAGTCACGGAACCGTGAAACTGCTTCAAACTCTTTAAATTGTAAATGTTTCCGCGTTATTCGCATATCCCGCTGCATATTTGGTATTAAAATTTTATTTGTTGTATGTTTAATGAAAGTACAGCTCAATGCTTATACAGGATGATGCAAAAATTCAATCTTTTTATTCCAAAGTTGTTACACGGTAGCAATATATGCACATATTTGGTATATTTCTTACATATAACACATTTTAAATAATATATTTGCTTATATTACTATCAATGATTATCATTACTGTATTTCAGAGTGGCCTTTATTTAACATAGTGCGAGTTACACTACTCAAAAGAAGAAATGTTACTATGCTTTCCTGTCAATTGTCAATTGTAGAAATACAAGACTGAAAAAGAAACTATTTCATGATATTTATTCAGTTATTTTGAGAATGATATCAAGTGGTAACACCCTAACCACTGTAATACAAGTACCTTCGCATCGTATTTATTGATTATTATTAATAAATTATATGTTGTGAGACCAAACGGTCCAACCACATATACGAGGACTGTCCAATAAATAAAGATCATAATTTTTACGGCCATAATTGTTCACACTAAAATTAAAACTTATTATACTCTGTTAGCTTAATGTGAAACAAACACGCCGCAGTGATTTCATTGTTGGTACTCCTGGTTTCCGCCTGTGAGAACCAGGAAAGTTCAGACAAGTTCAGTATCGCCTACCGCTGCAATGGAGGTAACATACGTTTAATCTTTATGTTAGAGGAAGATCTGGAGTCTCTTTCAAACGTAATCACTGCTGATAAAACTTGGCTACATCATTTTGATCCTGAGAGCAAACAGCAAAGCTCAGTGTGGAAATCTCCAACACTAATCCCAAAAAACAGCAAAAGTAGTTGCGTCTGCTAGGAAAGTTATGGTCATCTCATTATTTGATATTCAAGGAATGGTTTATCAGCATGTTGTACCTGCACACAATCAGTAACTGGAAAGTACTACAGGTGTGTCCTGAAAACTGTGCAAGTTCATATCAGGTGCAAAAGACCACATTTACGTGAAGCAAGCTGGGTGCTGCACCACGATAATGCATAGCTGCATATTGCCGATGTTGTTGCTGAATATCTTGCAAACATCAAAGTACAGTGTATTCCTCACCCTCCCTATAGTCCGGATTTAGCACCATGTGACTTATTTGTATTCCCTAACTTGAGGAAATGCCTTCGTGGGAAGCATTATCCATAATCAGAAGCAGTGGTGAAGGCTGTGGTGGCGATTATGAAGGCTCTCTCAAAAATGGTTTCCAGCATATTTTTGAAGACTGGTAGAAACGCTGGGACAAGTGCATCGCATTCAGGGGAGACTATTTTGAGAAGGATCATTAATATTATGAGGATGAGGAAAGGTATGTTATCATAAAAGGTTGTGATCATTCTTAATTGAACAGCCCTCGTATTATGTAGGTAACGTTACGGAGTAGGGTATATATGCAATGGCGTGGGTAGGATTGCTGCTGATCGGCCAAATTAAAATTAAAGAGAATTGAAATGACCAATGATGGCTCTGTCATTTTAACTAATATGTGGCATCTTCATTAAAATAGTACATGTTTGTAATGCCCCAAATTCGAGGTATGGTTTACATAGTGTATCCTCGCCTTTTCCATATTTCTGACCATTCTAAATAGAGTGAATCGGGGGGAGATGGCTATCGGGGTTAGATCCCTAAAGTTTATAGTTCCGACGGCTGAAAACTGATCGCGACTGCAAGCTGTAAGGCCCTCGTTAGTGTCAATGTGACGTGAAGGCAAATGCATGTTTCATTGTATTAGGTGTTTCTTCACTTTTAAACCACAAATACAGGTAAGGTCTAAAAATATATGCCAGGTCAATAGTGCACACTTATTTTAAAGTATGTGCAAGAGTATGAATCAAGTAGCACAGCGAAATTTCGCGCACGCTAATCATAGTAGGTATGTTGTTGTATAGTTCACCATCTTCTGTTGCTATGCAGCGACCGTATTATGGCAGTCATCAAAAGTGGTATCTCACCCCGATCCTTGGAAGAGATGCCACTGTTTTTTCAGGGTGACCTGCCTACTTTTATTCCTCACCTATACGCATTTTATTTTCGTAGGAGATGCCACAAGTGTATGTTAGAACTTCAAATAGATGTCAGTGGCCTAAAGAATGCCTATAGATGGCTCTGGAACATGTGAGGACTGGCGGAGTGAATTGTTTTATAGCTTCCCAAGAATATAGCATTCCATATATAATTCTAAAATGACGTTTAATGAAAAACGATTCCAGAATGTGTATCAAATTTTCGATTTGGCTGCTACTGATCATGCAGTAAGGATTCAAGAAAGTGAACCAAACAGGAGAGGATGTGCTGAAGCTGTTTTCTCAGAAAATGAAGAGAGATCTGACCTGCAGATTATTCACAATGAACCACATCAGTTGAAGAATTTGCTGAAATCCACTGAAATCTAATCGCAAGAAGAGACATGCTAAAGTTCTCACAGAACAAAATCGCATACAAGAGGTCAAATTAGATCAGAGTGAATTAAACAAGAAGAAATCTGCAACGAAACGAGTCGAAGATTAGAGGAACAAACAGGTCAGAAAATGACAGTGATTATTGTGTTGAGTGTGCTCTCAGTTACTACGATAAACCTAGACCATAGGTTGATTGGATTCAGTGTGTCGTTTGCAGTAGATAGTTGCCAGTTTTATCTTTCTGTAGTATTTTATTCTTTATAATACCTATAAATATGATTTCTGAAATATGTATTCGTATCACAAATGCACAAAAGTAGTTCTCTATTTTTCTTATGATATGATTGCCATCTCACCCCGATGTTCGAGTTGAGTTGACTTTTCATTAGAGAAATCAGAACACAATTAATAATAATAACGTAACACAAACTTGCACATATTTAGAGAAGGCTCCTCATTGAATGCCAGTGCTGAACTTAGACTCTCAATTAAACTCAACTTTTGATCCCTAAAACCTTAATTATGGTATCTCCCACCGATCCACTCTAATTGAATTAACCAGTAAACTTCCTGATGTTCACTAAAAGAATGAAACATAACAGCAATATCTAACGGTCTAAAAAGATTAATAAAGGTTCAACATTAATTTTCATCTCAACCTTTTCAGTCATATATAACAATTCCATAGATCCTTTTCCTTGTGTTGAGTGCAAAAACGTTTGCCTTTAAATTTAAATGTTTTATTTTTTATTTACGTTTAAAAATGTTCTGTTAAAATCACTGTCCGATAATCTTCCAAGTTCTAAAATTTCTGTTCACCTATTTATAATCTTAACAGATTTCTGTGCTGATACAATTACAAAACAAGTCTGTTAACAAAATTACAACGTAAATACAAAGCTAATAAAGCAAACCTTTTTTACCGGACTCTTCTTAGAAAATCTTCACAGCCAGAAATTTAGTGTTTATTTCTGTAGAATAACACCATAAAAGTTACTTAGTTATACCGTTTCATTAAATATAAATCTGCAGGTTGTGATAAATATAAGTTTTACTTGGATAATCTGTGTAAACGAATAATTCTGTGAAGAAATTATACGACAGGTAAATGATTACATGTTTGTTGTTGTTGTAATTTACGTCCTCCAACGTTAAGTCATATCGGACGATGAATGCAATGTATGAAATGATTCTCAAATGAGTCCAGGGTCCATAGATCTTAGAGTTACCCGAAACTCGTCTATTAGGATAAGGGAAAACCCCGAAAAAGAACCTTATCCAGGTAACCCACCCTGACCGAGATTCGAACTCGGGACCTCTTGAACTTGAGATAGACATGCTACCATCTACGCTACCGAGGCGGGTGCAATGATTGCAATTAATATGTTTCGTATGTTAAAATCAACGTATAATAAAAAATGAAGTAAACATTGGTCGATGAACGGATGGAAATCTCGGGTTAAGAATGAACAATTAAGAAGATAGTTGAACAAGATCATGTGGACAAGAAAACATTCGCTCAAAGCTACCTGGAAATCAGTTTTCCAGAATTAATTAATTCTGGGAAGCTCTGGCAGAAAATATTCTGAAAATTACAATTTCAATTAAGTTATTAATAACTTTTATGGGTAGATGACATTTTGTGTTAAAGATTACTCACCCAGATATTGTGTCAAATTTTCTGGAACGGTTCTGCAGCTATGTAGAAATATTCGTGGGAGTTCAAGAAGTAGGCGTGAGTTAAGTTGATAATAGTTCTTTTTTTTCTCCTTGTGCTTCTTACCTTGGAGTGTAAGGTAATGGCAGACGCAAAATTTAATGGCGGGTGGCAGGAGGTGCTGGTTAACACAACATCCAATCAAATGCTTGCTCATGTTTACTTAACAGCTACAGTAGTACCCTATAAAGTGTTTTCATTTCATCTTGTTATTGCATATAGCTTCTCCCCACCCTTTGACATACAACTACGCCACGCTTTGCTGCTTAGCGGTCGACGTTCAGCCACCATTAAATTTTGCGTCTGACATGGTTTTGATTATTGTCAGTCCGTCGCGCCTAAACACCACGCCATACGCTTAGCGGTTTCTGCAGTGTTGCCTGATTACACTTCGACTTACGCATTAATTTATTATTAAAAAACAAATATTTTTAAAACCGTCAGGTATTTATAACACAGAGTTAGCACTTCATAGGTTAGCATATCTGTTATTGAGATTCAAAAACTGCAACTCTCTCTTGAAATAGTCGGCAAATTTCTTCAAATAGATAATTATTTGGTTCCAAAAGCTTTATCACTTAACTAACGTTTCTCATTCTCACACTTGCCCATGCATAAGCGAGTCTTAAAGCAGCAGCTAAAACAGGATCGATTATGATCGATAATTATTTCTTCTCCCACCCTTATGTTTTGCACTATTGAAAATAGTAAAGCCGTCTTGGTATACTCGATGCAATAAAATGTGCCTGCCTTTTGTGTTTATTCCCTGCAACTATTTGTATTCTGTTGAGTAACACCATTATATTTTCCGTTCCATGGCCTTTTCAGCTTATTCATTTCGTAAGTATGTTAATTTATAATTCGAACACGTTTATACGTAAATACAACACCTACATAAATTAACATTTATGATATTTTAACAATTTATTAAATGATATTAGAAGATGTGGTATAGGACCATATCCGCCACAACAAACTGGCTTTTCATAGGTCAAAGAATTATGTAATTCGAAGCAGTGGTTTTTGAGATTATGTTGCACACACAAATAAATGTTTTCAATGTTATAATATTAGTATAAAACTAAACTACTATAATTTCTGTGGTAACAGCAAGATAAATTGTACTTAAACAAGTTAATGGATAAAAGTGGATGTAACCTCACCCCGAAACGAGAGAACATTAATTCACATGCTGTCATTTTAGAATAGTGCATATTTCAACATACTCCTTCATATCTGAAGGAGGGGAAGGGGTAAACCTCTTTCAGTAATGCAGAAAAGTTGATGTATGGTTGTGCAAAAAATTATTAGTTAGTTTTATATACTGTAGTAATATTACAAATTTTCAAGCAATAAGGTCCCTTACCCATACATTATATTTGAGATAATTAAATACGCAGTTTAAAATTGAATTAAACAAATGGCTAGAGTCAGACAAGTTCATTTGCATACGGTTTAAAAAAGAAATCACTTATGAACTGATTTTTGCTTTTTTCTTTTTCTCCTGGGAATTATGAGTAATTGGATTTGTTTCTCTTCAAAACATTTCTAAACATCTTTTTTCCCCTTTTTTCTTCTCCTAGCTTACTGCATCGTGTTTTCTCTTGAAATGTCTGTTTGAAGCGTTTTAATAACTGTAAAGTTACAGAACACTGCACTATCATTCAAACTCTATTATGAGTATCTACCACATGTCCTCTGGTACCACCTCTTACTGTTGACCACTATTATTGTTACTGTCGTAGTTCAGGCACTGTTTCGCTGTAACTAATATAATAGCCCAAGGAGCTTTGTGCATGTGTTGTTCTGTCGCTGAGTGATATATTGGATGGCAGAAAAAAAACTAGTGTGTTTAATTAAATTAGCCTTTGTGAGCAAAAGTGTAATCATAACTGCGAAGCACAAATATAAACAAACATTTTCGCTGCTTATATAATGAATACAGTCGGTGTTCAAGAATAATTTTCAGTCATTTCTTCATTCTTTGAGTACTTTCAACATACACTGACTACCATAAATAATCTTGCAGACTTTGCATTTCACTATGGAGTGTTCTATAAAGCAGGATATATTATGTGTATCAATCTCAAGGCACTCCTTGTGTTAAGCAAAATCATTTGCTACGAATATCCATTTTAGAGATTGAAAATGTGGCTAAACTAAGAGCTTCCCCATTCAACCTTGTTTACATCATGAGTTTACGACATAAAGAATCGGACAGCACAAATAAAATGCAATACAAAGAGTAGGTTAAGTATGTCAGTAGACCAAAGAACATCGTCGAAGTAGTACGTCAGCTGTGCACCAAAAATAAGCCAAGAGCATAATATGGAGCCCAGAGCTAAGCAGATTACCTTAAACATAGACAGTGACCTACCACTGTGAAAAGAACAAACATGCCGAGAAATAGCAGTGATTGCGAATCTTAGCAAAAGTGCAGTTAGTGACAATTCACCGGTATAAGTTATGAAGTCAGAACTGAATCTCGAGCAAAGCCTGGGCGACCAAAACTGCTTACCGATAGACTGGAGTCTTATGTTATGCGTAAGGTAAAACGGATTCCGTGTATAAGTGCTCCGATGATTTGTGCTGAGCTTCAGGAAGAAGTGGGACTGACAGCCCTGAAACGGTCAGAAGGGCCATGTGAAAACATGATTTTAGTGGTCGAATAACCAGAAAAAGCCATACATTCCTAGCAAGAATAAAAGGAAGCCATTTCAATTTGCCAAAGACTTTGTTAACAAGACAACTGATTGGTGAGACCAAGTTATTTTTCTTGACGAAATCAAATACAACCTTACTGGTTACGATGGTAGGGTAGTTGTGTGGAAGAAACCAAAACACGGAGTTGGAAGAACGTAATTTACAAGGCACAATCAAACATGGCGGAGGGAGTGTAATGGTAAGGGGCTCTATTTCCTCTATGGGAGTGGGAAATCTGGTAATTATAGACACAATCATGAAGAAGGAAGTCTATCTTAGACTATTACATCAAAATTTAAAACATAGTGCAGAAATGATGGGTATTTTGGATAGCTTCTCATTTTATCAGGATAATGATCGAAAGCATACGTCCCACATTGTGCAGCTATGGTTAATTTATAACTGTCCTCATGTACTGCATTTACCCCTTCAGTCCCTGGATTTAATCCCATAGAAACAGTATGGGATAAACCGGAGAAGGCCGTGCGGAAGACCCCATCACCTCCAAGCAGCACTTGAAGGAGAGGTTACAAGAGGAATGGAGCAAACTTTCTACAGCCTACCTGAAAAACCTGGTTCACAGCATGCCAAATAGTTTGTGAGAAGTAGTGAAAAGAAGAGGGAGAATCACAAAGTACTAAGCCATACTTTGTATCACACTCAAAATATGTCGGATTACTTTTGAGAGCCAAAAATGTCATTCTTTTCTTTCATTCTTAAAAAAAGCACCCATTATATGATTATTATGTGAAATGACATTTATTTTCTTACAAGAACGAAAAATTTAACTGTCAATTATTATTAATTTCAATAAAGTAGCACATCAAATGTTGACTTTGACTCTCAAAACTCAGTACTCTGCTTTGTCCGATCATTTATGGGAATCTCTGTAAGTATACAAAACAACATAGTCCCACCGAATGGACATCATGGAAAATTATTTACTGCCATGGATATAAATAGGTAACTTTAAAAATTCTTGAGCAGAACTCTCCTGGAAAAAAGTGTTTATTAACATGTGAGATGGACGGTGACCGCACATCAAAAACAAGTTGTTTAATAATGATATGGATCATGGTATCACGAGTGCAAGTGTGTACTTCTAACGTGCTGCCGTTCTATGTGATAAAGACGGTCAAATGGGTACAAATAATTTATGCTAAGTTGTGTCATTTAATTTACCTAGCTCACGGACTTCATAGGGTGAGGAAATAATTTGATTTTCTGGTAGTAGAGTGTATAGCTTTGTAGACAATGCTAATCGAGTTTTTTCTGAAAGCCTTTTGTGGAATACAGTACTTCAGGGAAATAGCTCCCGAAGTTCCTCTTCTACCAAAACCACATAATAACAACAACACATTTTAATTGGCTTATATTATGTCATATATTCCGATACAATTGTTAAAGTGACGAATGCTTTAGATCTGAGCAGGGAATAAAGGCATTAAAAGACTGAATTTTCCTCCCTCTCGTCTCCACTAATTTCAACAAACAGATAAAACAGGCAGCTAAAACGGTTGCTTCTGCTTTAGACTCGTGCAGTAGTGGTTTGCAAATGCAGCGACGAATGTCTAATCGGGAGTGGGAGATCAAGGTTTTCTTTTTTATCCTCACTGTGGTAAAGCACATTTTGATATGTCCTATTAACATCGAGTGCATTACGAGCTTCATTCTAAGGATTCACTTCAATGCTACTCATGCTGAAGCCTATAAACCTTCAAAGTACCACACCACAGCACAGTGCAGGAAAACACGCTTTGGATTTGTACACACATTTCTTAAGTTCCACTCTTTTGCAATGTGAAGAATTGTGACGAAATTGACACTGAACAAGAGCCTACTACCATTATTAGACCTTACAGTGTTTGGACTATAAAGCAAAGACTTAAGATACTCGCGTTCTGCAAGCTACTAATGAGTTGTCTCATGTATACGTGAGAATTCGTAAGTGATTTACCGGGATAATGCGAGTCAGTTGGAGAATTAATGCCATACTGGCACGATGGCCATGGTAGATCAATGGACAGAGCAAACGGGCGGTAACCGGGAAATCCGTGTTCAAATCCCAGTGATGGCATTTAATTTTTCAATCCAGTGTTACTTTCCAGCCTACACGGCTGGGGCGAAAGAACAGTTTAATATCAATTTCAACAAATTTGCAGCCGGACATTGAAATACTTATATTTACAACAGAAATAGCAAGGATTTCGATTGCTAATTTAGGGAGTATCATTATGACATCAGCATTTTAAACAATATGAATGCAGCTTTTAGGTAGAATGAGACGTTTATTTTTAAGAATATCGCACAGAACGCGTTTAAATGTAAGAGAACTATCACTGCATAACAACTATTTATAATAAATTAAGATAGTAAACATGTCAATTCTCTAGAACTGGTTTGTCAACTTAAGATTTGGCTAGAGTGAGTACTGAGATGACAGCGGTTTCTCACATTGCTATTCTGAACCGTCTAACATTGTCCTGTCACTACGCCTTTCATACAGTTCTCTAGTGTCATTTACCCTCTTTGTGCTTTTCTAGCAATATTTTGAGCTCAAAAGCCTACATTTGATTGCGTCGCATAAAACCTTTCATCCAAAACCTGAATGAACGCCACTGTCACACATCACCTGTTTCTTTACGTGTCAAATAGAAGGAACAAAGGATGAGAGAATTGAGAGTTAAAGCATTTTGCATTTCGGGTGCTCATCTTGTTGGCCGTGCTTTAGATTCCGAAATGTCACATGAAGCTCACAACGAATAATACCGAAGGATATAAACAGTAAAAGAAGTATGTGTACAAACTGATTAATAGCAAACATAGAAGCCAAGAAAAAATATGAATGTTTCTAAAATTATTCTGGTTTTCCAATTATGTGTTCTGTAAGAGATCTCTTGCTCTAAAGTGTAGGAAGTCAACTTATGTAAGAAGCGTTTAATAGAATGACATTGTGCATTACTATTCGTCTGCATTTATGTCCTGTGATGTCCATTGGAGTTTCTCAAGATAATCCATTCTAATTAAAATGCGGAGTTTTTCACATGCAGTTGCCATGCATTGTCTGTGAAATACTCACTTTACATGCATTTACAAATGTAAAGCGCCGCCTCGGTAGCGTAGATGGCAGCATGTCTGCCTCACGTTCAAGAGGTCCCGAGTTTGAATCTCGGTCAGGGTGAGTTACCTGGATATGGTGTTTTCCTGGATTTTCCCTTATCCTGAAAGGCGAAAGTCGGGTAACGCTAAGCTCCATGGCCCACGGACGCATTGATCATCATTTCACCCATTTCATTCATCGTCCGATATGACTAAATGTTGGAGGACGTAAATTAAAAAAAAAGAAGAAGAAGAAGTAGATATCAACGTTCTGTAATGTAACATAAACATGAACAGTCGTCATGGAGAGCACACTGCGTTCTTTTGTTACAATTGCATCAGCATTGCTGTCACGCACCTTTGTTTACAACTGTCTCCTTAAGCACAAACGTACAACACTAAAAGATAAGTCAAACTGACCCTCTCATCCACTATCCAATTACATATTTAATTAAATAATAAGTGTAACAGCAACGAATTATAATTACGAGGTTAATTATAGCATCTATTTAATTTAAGTTTGTTTATGAGTATTAAATGAGGTAAAAATTGATGGCATGTCATTGTAGCCACTGCAGAGTATTCACGAACCAGACGCTGGTTCTAATTGATGTATCCAAAAGTGTGACAGATGGACAGGCAGTTTAAGGAGAAAAAATAGTCCGAAATCGCCACAACTTCCATTTTCTGTCTCAGGTATTAGTAAAATCTTTCTTTTACAGTTCGGGAGGTTCGAAGGGTTTTAGGGTGCTTAAATATAATTTAAAAGCTACTCTGCATTCCTTTAGATTATAGGAGGTTCCCTTTTCATAATAGTTGCGCTTTCGAATCCGGGGGTGCAATGGCGAATAACTGTTAATTGGCTGGAAGAGCAAGGATGTGGTGGAGAAGTGACAACGCAGGTGTTCATTATACCCGGAGTTACTAAGATTTAGTTATCAACGTTAAGCCACCGGTTTCATTAGAGCCTTGTGTAGGTTATAGGAACTGATGTATTAACAAAATGTACATAATTACATCAAACTCCATGTGGAGCCTTACCTTTGGAAATAACCTGTAGGTGGTGAGGGTGCGGAATCAAGACTTACGTTGACGAGCTGTAGCACGACGGACATCTAGCGTGACTCCTCCGGAAGGTTTCAGCCCAGACTTACACGTGACCAACCAAAAGCGCAGCTTTAAGTATTATCACATAACTAAAAAGATGGGGCCGAACAATGAAGCGGGAACCTTTCAATAATATGTCAGCAAACACCCTAGCACAGTGTATCAATGTTCCCGAACTTTCTGTTCAACATGTACGCGCTAGTTATGACTCTTCTGTTGCTACGTTCATTGTTCATGATTGCTGAATTCAACATAAAAGTGCGGCTATTGCTCCGTGAATTGGCGAACTAAGGCTTTCTCGTTCTTTGGCCCACTGTTAAGTTCAACAACTTTAAACCAGGAAATAGTCATGTCTATTAGCCAGAAAATATCATGTTACAATCCCATTTAAAAATTGAAAATAAATTAACCTTTTCTATCTCACTAAGTGAGCGCGACAGTGTCTTTGAATTTGTGGTATTTGGCTGTCCTAATACATATTTTCAGTTTTGAAAAAGAAAAAAAAAAACTGAATATATTTTATTAAGTTTCCTATGCTGTTAGTAATTTAATTGAGTGTGCCATGAAACAAATCCATTGTTCCAGACTTTGGCACATCACACAATAGAGATCATGTTTTCAAATTTTAGTATAAATTATTGACACTATAAAAACTACAAAAGTAGCCCGTTTACTCACATATTTTATATACAGGTTCGGCTAAAATTGTATACACAGTTTAAGGAACCAAAACTATTTATTATGAGTTCGTTTTATATTTAAATATTTGTCACACATGCACCACTGTCTGCATTTAAGCAACATGGTAACCTTATAGAGAGAATATGATATACAGATCAACACTCGCTCTATCATAACCTATACAAACTTAAATGTTCACTAGGAAAGGTCACTATGAACAGTCATAGCTTTCTGCATTGTTTTCCTAATCTATTTGATTCTTTCCTCTACTTTCAGTTTTTTTTTTTTCCCCGTATGTAAACGGAATTCAACTATATGCTCTGAACCGTTTTTGTATTCCTTGTTAGCTCCAGTGTACCTCTTGTTTGCTGTAGGTAAATCCTCTAGCCATATTGTTTCCTCGCTCATTCCCAATACTATTTCCCATTTACTTTGTCCATTTTGTCCTTCGTTACCACTGTAAACTGCGTTTATTTCTCTTAAATTACTTCTAGGTAACGTTATAGTAACGCTATAGCGCCGTATAAAATAACATAGCATTTGGGTGATTTCTTCAAATATCCATAGAAGTTATGTAAAAAACTGAAGCTGCTGACAGTGAAGTAAACTAGGTTATTAATAATAACTAAACACTAGTAACACAACTTCACTTATCTTATTTAAATCTTGGGACCGGTTTCAAAGCAAACATCTGCTTTATCCTCAGCCACTCAGCTTGACACTCACCCACTTACTGACTACCTGAGCTTGACCACCACCGGAGTTTGAAGAATAGCTCCTTATCTAACTGCCATGTACCGGGGACAACACAAACTTATTGATGATGTCTATGGGAGGGATATCAAAATTCATTACGCGATCCTTATTTTTCAAAATAAATATCTTCTCCCAAACCATTAAATCTATCGGTTCCTTCAATTGTTTCACACGGATAATTATATCAAAAATAAAAGTTTTAACCCTATGTCACACAAATTTGCTGTTTTTAATAGTTTGATTTACAGATTGATGAACATACCTCTAAATGAAGAAGAATTTAATGCGGAATATAAACATATTGTGAACACTGCTTTAATTAACGGCTTTAATAAAGATTTTATAATCAGAAGAGTGGAAAAATTTAAATATCAAAAAATGTTAATGATGTTTCCACTCTTAAAAAAGTAAAAAAGGATTATATTTTCAAAAAATTTACTGATCATCCATGGGCAAATAAAAAGTTCCAAAAAAATTTCAAAGAAGTGGTTATAATACTAGCACCTCATAATAATTACAGTATAAAGAATTTGTTACAGTTTTCTAAAAAAGACAAAATTTCAGACAAAAAAATCTGGTATTTATCAAGTTAACTGTTTAGAATGCGATAAGATCTATATTGGCAGAACCAAGCGTAATTTAGAAACCAGAGCGAAAGAACATTTTAGAAATATTAAATACAGACAGACCGAGAAATCGGCAGTAGCTGATCATTTTTGGTCATATAATCATGAAGTAAATCCAGAAGTTAAATTATTGAAACAATTGAAGGAACCGATAGATTTAATGGTTTGGGAGAAGATATTTATTTTGAAAAATAAGGATCGCGTAATGAATTTTGATATCCCACCCATAGACATCATCAATAAGTTTGAGTTGTCCCCGGTAGATGGCAGTTAGATAAGGAGCTATTCTTCAAACTCCGGTAGTGGTCAAGGTCAGTCAGTCAGTTAGTGGGTGAGTGTCAAGCTGAGTGGCTGAGGATAAAGCAGATGTTTGCTTTGAAACCGGTCCCAAGATTTAAATAAGATAAGTGAAGTTGTGTTACTAGTGTTTAGTTATTATTAATATCCATAGAAGTTCTTTATTTATTTTTACATTTTTACGGCCATTGACATTTCTAGCCTCTTTTACAGTATTTCATATTCCACTGCATCCCAGGCACCTAAATCTCTCGGTTTATTTGCCGTAGATCAGCGTCTGCAAATGAATTCTCGGTGTGGAAGCGAAGCAGACCTTCTTGCCTGAGAAAGGAACTCCGAGAGAAATGTTAAGTAGAGAAGCAACGGGAATAGCGAAATTATTGCTGTGGAAGAAACAAGGGCAAAGGAAATACATGTTTTACTTTATACTCTCTTGTTGTGCGACACCAAGCTAACGCTTCCATTCTCTTTCCTTCTCTCCTCATTGAAGTCCAAGGAATTCGCGAAACTCGTTACACCATACGAGTGTGTTACTTCACAAATATTTGAGTTCGCATCTGTAGTCTAATGGAAATGTCAAATAAGGAATTTGCTTTACTTGTAATATTGTTATTGACAGTTAATCTTTATGCATATATTGTGTATTAGAAATAGTATATAACAATAATACTTTATATCGAATCAAGCGCCGTATGGGTGAAAGACAATTCTTAAGGACCTTCCATATATTATTTATTATCATGATGGGGAGAAAAGGAGGCACCTAACATTGTAATCCAGCATGGCAAAGGAAGTCCCTGAAAGGAATGTGTCAGCCAGTGCCACCCTTACACAGTTGGATAAGGACACCGACTGTGTGACAGAAAACGCATGCTACACAAGGAGCAGAACCAATAAGAACATGCACCCTATTCACTCTGTACACTAAAACTGAGAAGATCCATTCAAAACAGTAGACGACTTCAGAATGTTCTGTAACTGAACTGGCATGGGATGTCAAAAAGCTGCCCAGGGAGGGCGTGGGAACCTTCTCCATACCTTCCTGCGTCTCATGCCCCGGAGACTTTCTTTCCTGTGGTATACTGCACTGATACTGGAGAGCAGAATAAGCGCTAATGTGGTCACATTCTTCTTCCTTTACTTCACATCGTTTACAATATGGTGAAAGCTTATTGCAGAAACGTCATGTTATTTTAATGTAAGTTGTCATTTTATACATGCTCACCTTGTGGTTATTCATCACATTACTTTTTGTGGAAACTTAGAGTCAGACTGAAAAATTCAATGCCATAGCCGGGATTTGAACCACGGATCTTCTGGTTTCCGTCCAGCCGCACTACCATTGTGCTACTATGGCCAACGTGCCAATATGACATTAAATTCTCCAACTGACTCGTATTTTCCCGGTAAACCACTTAGGAGTTCTCATAAACACATGAGACAACTACCTTAATGGCGACTTACTACATGTAAGTACTTCAAGGCCCGGGCTTTATAGTTAACCACTATTAGGTTAATTAATGGAAATTAATTATTCTTTCACACTGGCCGTGTGTAGGCTAAATTGTGGAAACGTAGAGTCAGCCGGGCCTTAAAGTACTTACATGTAGTAAGTCGCCATTAAGGTAGTTGTCTCATGTCTTTATGAGAACTCCCAAGTGGTTTACCGGGATAATAGGAGTCTGTTGGAGAATTTAATGTCATATCGGCACGTTGGCCATAGTTGCACAATGGTAGTGCGGCTAGACGGAAACCAGAAGATCCGTGGTTCAAATCCCGGCTATGGCATTGAATTTTTCAGTCTGACTCTACGTTCCCACAATTTAGCCTACATACGGCCAGTGTAAAAGAATAATTAATTTCCATTAATTAACATTACTTTTTGTTTAATTTATTACTTGGGCGATCAGCAGAACTGCTATGCAAGCCATAGATAAAACATACATGTTGTTATAGCTGTGTTACCATTGAACAAGGAGCAAATTTCCAAGTTTGAACAAATAGTGTGTGCACATTTATCAAAATGTAGCAATTATGAGAAGATTAATGTTTCTGCTGCCAAATTAATATTAAATTCCCTATATTGAAGAAAAGTTAAAGTTTATATGTCACATACCTATAATAGGAAAGGAGAAGTATTGTGTTCTATCCAAATATATGATATAGAGTTTACAACGAAATATGTTTCGACGCCTCTTGATTTCATAAAAATACACACTTTCAGAAAATGGTCAGGCGTTACGTGTGCCTCTTTCTGAAACAAAATGTATGACGAATAACAAAGTTGGCAATTTATTTCAGGATCTTCCAAGTGTATCAAAATTGTTACGCACAAATTATCCTTTACAGAGACATGTTTGATACTATTTTCTGTAATATGGTTCTAATAATTTTCTTTAAAATGGTATATAAAACATATTTATAGAATAAATAAAATGTATTATGTAAAACTATATTTTGTTATAATTTTCTGAGTACCTTTTATTTAATACTGATTTTGCATTAGGTTTCTTAAACTGCAGCAGATAGAAGAAATCTCACTACCAAAAGTATAGCTCATTGAACTAAAGAGTTGATGTCCAATAGTTTAATGTAATGTTTACAATTTTGGAAATACTCTAAAATATATTAGATTGAACCCCGTGTGCCTTTCCACAAGATTACATTTTCTACTATATACATATAATGCAAAGAAGGTATTGTATTGGTCTCAAATATTTTAAGGATATTTTACCGAACATGTGTTTCGAGACTTTTTGAGTCCGAAAAAAGAAACATATTTTTAGGAAAATTTATTATTGTATGTGTATGCGCGCAAGTGCGCGCATGTGTGTGGGTGTCAAAATTCAGCAACGAAAATTCAGATAAGTACCATACTTGATATTAAGCTCAGTGTCATTGAAATATACGACATACATATTATCAAGATGCTTTCCAAATTCTAGGTGCACTTTTGTATTTTTGCAAAAATGACCATATGCTTGGAATGTTTTTATGACAAACAAAAAATATATTTTGAGTTTTCTTGTACTAAGCTGCAATGTAATATTCACTATGAATTAGTTTTCTAATAATGGTTATCTGTAAAGAAATGCTTATCCACATTAAAGAATACAATTTATGCTGAATACAACAATAAAATAATTATTTTTGTGTGACGTTACAAATTTTCACATTTTCTTCGTTATTAGTCAGCACTTAAGATATGGGTACTTCGATCAAAAGAAACACTGATGTTCTAGTTATGCAAAACCAGGTCTAAACCATCACATTGGGACCCGCTTCCAAAAATACAGTACTCAAATCGTTTGTTCTATAAGAATATATACATTTATTCCTTTAAAAAATGTATCTCATTAACAATAAGTAGTTAGAAAGATAAACATTTTAACAGCTTATTGAAGAAGAAATAAATATATTTGACTGTTACTTAAGAGATTTTTCCTCTCAGTTGTTTAACTAGGTACGTACTAGAAAATGTTCCAAATATCTAATTTTGTTATTGTTTTGTAAACTAGTATATAGTGTTATCTATCAAACAGCAAAATATGATGACTGTACTTGGTCTGTATGTACATTTAAAAAATTAAATGCCCTAGTGTTGCATAGTGGCAACACACAGTCTTCCATAAGCTCTCTTGGAATCTATAAAGCCGACCTACCAATGCTTAACACACCCAGAAATGTCTCTATGGAGACACAAACCCCAAATGAAAGCCTCAACAGTCTGATATGGAAAAGGTGTCCCAAAACATCGTTTGTGTTTTCCATAGTGGTAAAAATTGCTACATTTGATGCTGCAATAGTGTTTAATGATGGGAATGTCGGCAGAAAGAAAGTTATGCATCAGTTAGGGTATCAACCTGGTGAGTTTATGGAAACAATTTTGCCGAGTATCGACAACATTCGCGTTGCTGGTGCAGAAAGAGCTATGACATTAATGCAGAAAGAAGCAAGATAGAAGAGGAATTTAAAAAGAAAGGCTAAAGAAAACCATAATGAAGATACAGACTATGGATATGGGAAGTTCTGACTTAAAATTAAAAGGCAAAGTGAATAACACTTATTGTATTTTTAATTGCCTTTCCCCGTAACATGCATTTTCTACAACTTCAACCCATTTTTCTCTCAAACTACTTCATCTGCAGTGATGCAATTTAGCACACAGCTTTCTTATACCACAATGAATGTTTTGCTGGTTCTAGAATTCAAGATTAAGCTGTAGATGGAATGTGATGATACAAAATATATAAAATTATTTTAATTTTTAAATGATGCATATGATTAGCATTCCTTTTAAATTCTATACAGCTCCAAAAATATATCTAAATCCAAAAAACTCATTTTTAGTGTGTTTTAAACTAACATACCTAATTTAAGAAAGATAGCATATGTGAATTTTGAAAAAAAATGTGTTTACGTTTGTAAATATTTCTGCAATTAGAAGAAATATGTAGCATTAGTTATAAACAATGGGAAATTATGAAAAACATTGTCCCTATTAACTGTATTATCTGAAATGAGTATACTAAGTTTCACTTCTCTAACTTGAAAACTGTGTATGTTATGTCTGTTTATGTTAGACCCTGAATATTTGCATACGTTCCCCCTTAAAAAGGGCGGTATTTTAAACCCACCATTTAGCTTTATTTTCTCTGATATTCTGATACACTTTGACCGGGTGTATCCTTCCTATACCTCCAAAGAAATGTGTAAAGGTACTATACAGTTTAATCTAAAATAATAATAGGCATTATATTGAAGAATAGGAGTTTATAGTAAGAGTTTGCAGAAGTGTAATCAGTGCTACATTCTTGTGAATTCAACTCTAGAGCTTTCAAAACACACTATTTACCAATGGTTTCTGCACAAGTGTGCCAACCAACCTAATGCTCGATGTTCTATCTGTGCACCCATTAAGTGGAGACAGAAGTGCTGTTTTAGTCATTTTCGTGAAAAAATTGGAATTTTGGTTTCGTGTCGCAAAATATGCACCACAATTTAATTTACTTGTTTACAAAGTTTCATGCCAGTAGGGTAAACGCATCACCTGACTTGGACGCCATTTTTAAAACTCCATGCTGGTTAATTGCCTCTCCATGCTTTAAATGGCACGCCCACATGTTTTAATGCTGAGAAATTACGAACGATTTGATTTCCAAATACTCTCAAAATAGCATTAAGTCATCGTAGCCTATTTTAACAAGATTTCATACGAATCCCCTAGATGGCAGTGACTTTTCCGGATGTTTTTTGTCGTTTCCTTGATATACTTCTTGTGTTAATGGCGCGAAAGGTTTGTTTATATTTCTTTTATTGTTCTAGTATTTTAGAAGTGATACTTGGCGTTTAAAGTTATTATTTTTAGGTTTTCTCCTCTTTGTATTATATTTATTATACTCCAGCGTCCATTTGTGCCTAAAATTATTCCGTAAGTTGTGATACAAGTTTATTTCAGTAAACCTACCTAGAACAATTATGTATTGTGAAATTAAAGAGGTTGAGGTACCATATACTCATTTATATGGTACTGCATTACTTTGCTGGTTTAGAATGCCAAAGATAAGGGGTAGTAAAGCCGCTTCGTGTAAATTAATGAATAAGAGCAGAAAGCGGAAGACAGATACTTCAGTTGAAGTAAATCAGGAAGTAAGGTACCATATACTCATTTATATGGTACTGCATTACTTTGCTGGTTTAGAATGCCAAAGATAAGGGGTAGTAAAGCCGCTTCGTGTAAATTAATGAATAAGAGCAGAAAGCGGAAGACAGATACTTCAGTTGAAGTAAATCAGGAAGTAACTGAGCCTCTAGCACTGTAAGAGAAAAACATAAGCCTTTCTAAATTGGAGCTGCAATGCAGTACCTATGTACTAGAGAAGGATGTAGGTTAGAGCAAATATATTATTTTAGATTTTGGCCAGCTGAAAGAACTAATTAAAGATTTGGCATGCCCACATTGTTTTTACAAACTCAATTAGCGGTGGAATGTGAAAATAGACTACTATTTTCTTAAATACATCTAAAACCTGAAGCTCAAGAGGCTACAAGGAGAGAAGAAGGTGTCAATTACAATGCTGGAGCTTTCTAATGTAAATAAATTATATATTTTTCCTGTAGGCTGCATACAAAATTTTAAAGCCATTTTTCTCAAGTTCAATTTTTCTTTTTCCACAATAATACCGCTAGCACTCTGAAAATTGTACACAATGCACTTCAGAAGCTGTGCAACAAACTTATATATGGAAATTTTGATATTGGTCATATCAATAATTATTATGACCAATATAATAATATAATATAATAATTATTATGACCAATAATAATATAATAAATACTATAACCAAGCACTGATATTTGGAGGTTTTTTTGCCTTGGCACATTAAGATAATTTTCAAAAAATAACTATGCAGAATTTTGGAAATCCGATCCTTCAATTTGTTATCGAAGTATTCATTAATTTAATTGTATCAAAATGAGATTTATTGTGCAATATGTGGCAAAGAAGTAATAAAATTGTATAAATTAATACATATATCAAGAATGCAGTCGCATATTGAAATGAAAACTGGTACACACACTTCTTTAGTTACTAGTAATATCTGCACAAACAATTGAGGCTCTAGCTATAGTAGTTTAGAAAATCACTTTTAGCACCTCGGTTCCCCCCCACCCCTTAACTGGAAGTAACAGCTTTTCAACGGCAGAGAGGCCACGCCGTGGCTCAGTGGTTAGACCGCTTGGCTCTCACCAAGGCGGCCCGGGTTCGATCCCAGGCGACCGCAAAGTGAGATTTGTGGTGGACAACACGGCGTTGGGGCGGGTTTTCTCCGGGACATCCGGTTTCCCCCGCCATCTCATTCCACC
Organism: Mantis religiosa; assembly: GCA_030765055.1. Lineage (NCBI taxonomy): Eukaryota > Metazoa > Arthropoda > Insecta > Mantodea > Mantidae > Mantis > Mantis religiosa. The sequence goes on from JAUKNK010000171.1 coordinate 25,271, forward strand.
GGTGCTCCATCTTCATCTCATGCATCATCAGTGTCACCGCCTGCGGTGCCGTATGTAGTAAAAGCGGGCGTTAAACACTACACATTTCATTTCATTTCAACGGCAGAAATGGCTAGCTTAAACTAGTATGACATTCTAAAATATATTTTGTTACTTGACGATGAGATTATTGCAAGCTCAGAACACAGTTTAATTCACAACACACTTCGGACCAGTTCAGTAACACTGACAATGATTATTACTTTCAAAGAGTCAGCTTCGCAAATAAAAGTAGACTGTCTATATGGTCTGCATTTTAGCATGGCACTTCGAGATCCCAAGGTTCAGGTTTTAATTCCTAGCTGAAAAGTTGCAGTTTTCTTTACTCAGAATAATTTTTCTCCCTAGCGTTTGAATATATGAAAGAGAGATAAATGTGCGTGTGTTCATGAGGTTGAATATAGTAAGCAAAAGACAAGAAACCAACGATTAACACAATATTAAATCAAGTAACTTCAGTTGTTAAAGGCGTAATATAAAGAGGCACAAATAACGATGGTTGTGCGGAATGCATCAGCATCTCGAAAATATTCGGGCGACTGCACCTAGCCCGCCTGACACCTCTTTTTGAGGACAGGCACCTCCTCCCGGATTATCAGTTTAGTTTTCGGCGGGGGCACTCCACGACCTTGCAGTTGCTGCGACTGGTTGAGAGGGTAACCCTGGGTTTCCAGGAGAACCTCAAAACCATCGCGATGCTGTTGGACGTGGAAAAGGCTTTTGCGACCACTTGACATCAGGGTCTTCTGTACAACCTCATGGAAGTTAACATCCCTCCTCCCTATCTCACGCTAATCAGCCGTTTCCACAGGGATTGCACGTTCAGGGTGAGAGTGGAAGGAAAGCTTTCCAACGTCAGACCCATAGCCGCGGTAGTCCCGGAGGGTAGTGTTCTATCACCGCTGCTCTTCGCGGCCTACATGTATGACTTTCGCACAGAACCACAGGCAGTTACGTGCCAGTATGCAGACGATGTTCTCATAATGACACGTAATAAAAACGTCAAGTTCTGCTTCCCGCCACTGCAACGCCTGCTCTGAGCGATCGGCCGCTGGAGAGAGAATTGGAGGATGGCAATTAGTCCAGGAAAGAGCTCCGCTCTTCGACTGGCTAAGGTCCGACGCTGGCGATCAACGGGATCACTGAGGTTGCGGCAGAGGCAAATCCCATGGGTTACCTTGGCAAAATACCTGGGTGTCCTGCTTGATCGCGGGTTAAACTTCACTCCCCACGTCAGGGCCAAGGCCGAACTTGGACATGCTGCACTCTGGCAGTTATTCCCCATGTTCAAATAAAAAATTCCCACACACCTTAAACTGTGCCTGTATCGGGCGATTGTTCCACCCATGATTTTGTACGGGTGCGAGATCTGGTGATTGGCGGCTCCGACCACCGTCCGCAGACTTCAGTACGTGCAGAAACGGCCATTAAGGATGATTTATGATACTGGGAGTAAATATCCATTACATATCCTAAATGAATATTCCCAAATCCCATACAGAGAGAGAGATCTCGAACCCTCCACAACAAAGTTTCTGCCCATCCCAATCAGTTGGTAAGCTCTCTGGATCGGTACGACCACAGAGCTCCTCGCAGGAGGAGGTGATACAGACTCCCGAGGGACGCCATGGGCTATTAGCCTATGAGTATTTCTCTTGATCTTCTAAAAAACCTCAGGACCAGAAATGGGTCTGGAGTCTCTACACTTCACACTGTTTCCTACCCCCTCTGATCGTGCTGCCTGCTTTCTGACCTCCTTCAAGCGGCGAGACCAGGTGAAGACAGCCTTGGGAATACATACCGCAGGCAGCAGCCTGAACGGCTTAAACTCAGCAGTTCAGAGAAACCTATGCCCAGACACAAACGCTTGAGTCAAACAACATTCTTTTATATCACCCGGATAAAGTCGCAATAAGCGGCTAGGTGATGTGGCAAAATCAGCCCCGTTCAGGTTTACCTGAGTGACCTGATTCTTCTGCTGGTCTGCTGGTTGTGCAGCTGCAATGCTAATAATATGCAACAGCTATCAAAAGTACTGTTTGGGATACGTAGTTATAAATTATATTTCATATTAATTAAGTTTAGTAACACATCCGGAATATTACACAGAACATAGGAAAAGAGAGAATATGCAGTGCGAACAAGGCTGTAAGGACATGATACTGCACTAAGACTTATGCCTGGAATAGCGCAAAGAAATTTGGGTAAAGTCTTTAAACCAAGATTTTATCCGGTTAAAACCTTAATTAAGCTTTCATCTCAAATATCATGATTAATTGCTTCCCAATGAATAACTGCATGAGATTTAAATATTAGAAGTTCCATGGAGAAGTTGCTTATTTAAAAGAAATATATTGAGAAAGGATCAAGGCTCCAATTACATATTTAATACTTTGACTTCGGGGGTTCGTAAATTCAAAAGTATTCGTTGCAGGAATTTAAAGCACTCGTTAATGCAGTGAACAATAACTTTGTACAACCCCTGCAATAGTAAAAAGACGTGACATATACAAATGGCAGTCCTCAAAGTCGTTTCGCTCCGCGTCTCACGTAGACATACAAAAGAATAAAAGAATACTGCGGTACAACTCACAATTACAGCACAACTGCAACTCAACTGACTCTTCTCCCAATTTGCCGCTTATTTATACATCCCAGTCATTGTTCTAGAATGCAGTGGACCTCCCGAGAAAGATCGCGGCGGCAAGAGAATATTTTTTTTTTTAATCTACGTCCTTCAGCGTTAATCCATGATGAATGAAATGGGTGAAATGGTGCTCAATGAGTCCGGGATACATGGAGCTTAGAGTTCACCGGCATTCGTCTTTCAGGATAACGGAAACCACCGGAAAAAGCCTTATCCGGGTAATGGATAAAGAAAGACGGTAATATACAGTCACCTCTCTTTCTCTCTCTGTTTATTTCTCTATTGGCAAGCGTCCAGCTCGCGCGCCACTGTCTCTTTCTTTCCTGCCCACACGTATAGCTCAAGCTTTGTGGCGGCTCCAATCCAATAATGCGATCGGCGACAATACATTAATATTATACGCCTATTTCCTTCACATATCGTCTTGAAAACCAAACAATTAGACAAAGCTCAGATAGTAGTATATCACAATGCTAAATCGTAGTGGAATATAAGCAAATTGGGGAAGAGAGTGAAATGAGAGAGGCCCAGGGAAAATGTAAAGCTCACTAAGGTGAGAGTTATTAATAGTTCTGAACGCTATTATAAAAAAAAATTGTGTTAATAGATATTGCGCTGTGATACCGTATTTAAAGGATTGCAATAAGTAAAGAACGGTGATGGATTTCAAAGAAATGTTGTATATTTATTACGACACGAACAGGTGCAGTTGTTTGAGGCTTGTAACAAAAGACACGGGAAAAACAGAATTCTAAGGGATAGCACTTGACTTTGTTTGGAAAAATATTCTTCGGACCCTTAATAATGTCATGGACAAAATAGTTACAAAGGGAATGTTTGTGTGATAAGAGGGCTTCCAGAAGTGAAAGTTACTCATCCACACGCAGCTGTGAGGACACTCAGTGGTGGCTGGGGGCCGATTAAGAAAGTCCTCTTCTTCTGTCTTGGTCGAGGCAGACCAGAAGCGGTGAGAGAAGATATCTGTCGGTTCATATGTACGTGAAGAACGAATTAAGTTTTACCGATTTATAAGCATTTCACATACAGTAACTCTAAACAATGATATTGGTAATCCTTTGTCGACAACTTCAAGTTTGATGTAATGATAAAAAGGAACAGTCATTAAACCAGTTTGAAACGGTCATATCAGTGTCGTTAAAACCAACCTTCTCATACATATCCACGCATACCCTAAGAGAAATCTCATTGCTTTATTCTGCGCTAACCACTATTGCTTCAAACTGTAGCGCCAACGTGGAACTGTACGTCACCCATTATATGTGTGTTTCAGCTGGTTTACACTACTCAATTCAGTGCTCCCCATGTTCGATTTTATCAAAAATTAATTGAAAAATATTTACATCTCAATATGAAAACATGTTTTAATTAAATGAAATAGGTAAAATCTGCTTACTCAATCCTATTTATAATAGTTTTATATTTGTTATTGTACCCATGCATAATGAAAGCGATAAAAAGGTAATCCCTTCTTTCTCTTTATCTTAAATAGATAACTTACATGCTGTTTAAGTTATATGATAATCTACTAATTTCCCTTAAGCACTTAAGTGCCATGCTCTGCGTGCTTTAGCGGGAAAGGAAGCAGAAAAAAGCACAAATGTGGTAAGCATGAAATGACAGGAGAGGAGTACTGTGGTAGAGCGCAATAAATTGGCGGGGAGGGGGCTTGAACTAGTGAAAGGTACACTTTGCATATTCACAATTCGAATCAGTCTCATTATAAATGTATTAAATACATTCCAAATGTATTTTTTTTCACATGAATTCTACCACATATAGTAATAATTCTTTCACATAACATGCTATATGTCCGTCTATTGTCGGTTCATCTGTCTGTCTGCCTCTCTGTCTGTCTCTCTCTCTCTCTCTCTCTCTCTCTCTCTCTCTCTCTCTCTCTCTCTCTCTCTCTCTCTCTCCCTCTCTATCCTTGCTTCCCTCATACATAAATATATACATATACACTACATAAATTAATGTCTAATGCTTACCGCAATTTCCTTAAATATATATTTTATTAATGTTAAATGCGATATAATGATTGTTTATATTTGAGAAATACATTGGTAACACGATCTAATCAACCACACGGAGACAGAACTTTCCAAAAAGTTACTTGTGGTAGACCATTTCCGTCTTATACCTTCCTGTATGTTCATTTGTTTTCATTTCCAGTTTTCTTGCTTCTTTTATCAAACACTTTAAAATTGGCTCAAATTATACTGTTAAATTAGCACGAAATTTTCTGAAGCTGATAGAGAAATAAACGCGTCTGCACAACCGCTGCTGCACACACTTGTAAAGTGTAGCACAGCATAGAAGAGACACTGTCCTTAGGAATAATTAGTTTAATTAGCATATTAGAAGTTACACTTAGTAACAAATTAGCCATAAGCGGAAAGAAGCAACGGCCTGTAAAATGACTGCAGAAATTTCAAGTAGGTGCTGTTTTTGTAAACGTTATAACTTTGCCCACATGAAGCAAGTAGTTACCATCGGCTAGCAACTTCTTCCTAAAGAAATAAATGTTTTTCTGTTGGTCAGTGCTCCAGGGTGCAAAACGTTGGTAAATTCAGCATATAAGCGTACTACTGAGTCACTTATCCTTTCATACAACAGCGGGACATCACTGTATTAAGAAACGTTTAAGAATGTGGAACTTAAAACGAATTTTACATACCACTTTATATATATGTATATATATATATATATTCTTCTATCTTTTAATTGTTAACTCATATTTACATTTAACCTGTTATCAATGCACTTGTAAAAAAATAAAGGAATACACAAAGGGCATTGCTTTGAAATTTTTTCCTAAATCACCCATAATGAAATACGCTATTGTAAGTTATTTTAGTACTCTAGGTGTATTTTTACTTTTTCTACTAATTATTTGAGAAAATATAAAATATATTGCAAAAGTAGAGAAATTAATACAATTAATTTATTTAATTTAGACAATACATTCAAAATTAAATTAAAAAATTTAATCTGACATATGTTTTGAAGCTCCATGAATCGGATAAAGAGTTAAATGAAGAAATGAACAAGAGAAGAACATATTTTTGTCCGTGAGTTATCAAACTCGAAAAGAAAAGTTGGCAGTTGCATTATGGGTCCTCCATGGCTATGAACGATACGAAGATTTTCAAAAATAGATTGCCAAATCCGAACTACGAATCATATGCGGCAAATTTCGAAAAGTCATACTTTATCAAAAATAATTCCAACTTAAAGAGCTATGATTAAATTTGTTACATGAAAATACAATATATATCTCGAAGTTCTGTTCGAGCTGCTTTTGAAGTCGCGTTTATTCTGAATGTCTTTCTCATTAATGGCAGACGTAACAAATACACGAACTTCGGCCGCGTAGAAGATACAAATCTTATTAAATAATTATGTAAAGAAATTTTTATAGACAGAATATCTGCGATATTTCTTGTTATTTGTCTGAATTTTCCCTGTCACTATTCTCCTGTGCGAAGCCATTATTCACTCTATTCCTGAACATTCCAAACAGAAAACAGGAAAGACCAATTTCTAAGTCCTAACAGCTATCATCTCCTAAATAATTTAAGTTCGATTAAGCCTCCCAATTTTCCTTATTCTCATATAAAGATATAATATGTATATTAGCCGCACATCCATAAAGTACCTGGCAATGGTGGCGATTGCAGAAGGCGAGTGGTCCAGCCATCACATGCGCAAACCTGTATGCCTGATAATCGGTGTGTTCTTGGTTACACATGAGTAGATCACGGCACGGTACTAAGGACTTTTGGTTGCGGAATGCGGAGAAGACGGTTAAGGGGGATAAGCTGGTGACGTGTACCAATACGTGCTTAAACAGAAATTATTGTCTTAATTTTTTCTTACACGAGGGAAGCACAGGATGATTTGAATGGAATAATAGAGCTTGTCCAATCCCCTCAGAATAGCGCACCAATGTCACACGTCATGCCACTTCCATTAAGCTGATTGGGACACGCTTGTAAGCTATGCCTTTCAAATGGAACGATGTTAGTCCTTGAGCGCTGCTAGGCGAGCAACCAATCGGAGTCCTGCGGTGTTGTCGTATTGCATTCCCCCTAAGTGGGGTGTGACGAGCGCCAGCCTAATCTATCTCTAATAAATACTATTTGCTTTAAGATAAAAGTTCAGATTTTGCAAAAACTGATCTATGAGGAAGAAGAGAGTAATGATTTTAACATAACCGCAAAAGCGCCGCATTTTTAGCCAAATAGTTTTCCTAATACAAATAAATAAACTAGATACCATTATATTATAACAACGCATTGCGATGTAAGCACTGTATTGAACACCATTATTGTTTGGCATAAATGCGGCACCACATATTTAAAATTACTCAGAACTGAAACATAAACATTTGACATGACGTGGTAAATGAATTATGTACTTTGAATAAGCCAAGGTATTTTTTAAATCTGATGAGAGGAAGCGATAGACTTCTTGCTAGTCTGGCAGAACGTGTCTGGTCACATTATATCTTTGTTTATGAATGGTTCGTAACCTCTATTTACTCTATAGAGCTGAAAGCAGTGCACATTATTCATAATGTGGGCTTAAATTATGTTGCAAACAAAAAATAATACTTGTAAACTGACTGACGTTGAACGACTTACTCGCGTAGAAATTGACAAGGAACACAAAAAAACTGGGAAAACTGCGTGAGACATCAGATAAACTACAAGACGACGACCTTTGGAAAGAAATACCACTTGAATATATTTTGGAACCCATCAGCGTAAATTTGGAATACTTAGGTGATGAAGACAATGGCAATGACGGATTACCTCTTAACGTAATTTTGAGGATAGGCAACTCCTTCCGGATCATCAGTTATATTTCGGCGGGGGCACTCCACGACCATGCAATTACTTCGATTGGTTGAGAAGGTAACCCTGGGATTCCAGGAGAACTTCAGAACCATTGCACTTCTATTGGACGTGGAAATGGCCTTTCCGACAACTTCGCATCAGGGTCCACTGTACAAGCACAAGGAAGTTAATATCCCTCCTCCCTATCTTGCGCTGATCAGCAGTTTCCTTCGGCATCGCACGTTCAGAGTGAGAGGGGAAGGAAAGCTTTCCAGTGTCAGGCACATAGCTGCGGGAGTACCGGAGGGTAGTGTTCTATCACCGTTGCTCTTCGCGGTCTACATGTCTGACTTTCCCACCGAACCACAGACAGTTACGTGCTATTATGTGGACGATATTCTCATTATGGCGCGTAATAAAAACGTAAATTTCTGCTTCCCGCTTCTGAAAGGACAGCTCCGAGCAATGGGCCGCTGGGCTGAGAAGTGGATGATGGCAATTAGTTTAAGGAAGAGTTCTGATCTTCTACTGGCTAAGGTCCGACGCTAGTGACCGACGGGAACACTGAGGCTGAGGCAGAGGCAAATCCCATGGGTTACCTCGGCTAAATACCTGGGTGTCCTGCTTGATCTCGGGCTAAACTTCACTCCCCATTTCAGGGCCAAGGCGCGACTAGGCCATGTCGCACTCAGGCAGTTGCACCCCATCTTCAAATCCAAGAAGCCTGCTCACCTCAAACTACGCCTTTATTGGGTGATTATTCCACCCATGATTGTGTACGAGTGCGAGATCTGGGGACTGGCGCCTCCGACCACCATCCGCAGACTACAGATCCTACAGAATCGGGCATTAAGGATGATCTACGATACTGGGCGCAGACTCCCTACTTATATCCTACACGATTACTCCCAAATCCCTTACATAGTGGACATGGTAAGAGAGAGAGAGAGAGAGAGAGAGAGAGAGAGAGAGAGAGAGAGAGAGAGAGAGAGAGAGAGAGAGAGAGAGAGAGAGAGAGAGAGAGAGATCTCGAACCCTGCACCAAAAACTGTCTACCCATTCCAACCAGCTGGTCAACACTTTGGGTTGGTATGACCACAAAGCTCCTCGCAGGAGGAGGAGATACACTCTCCAAGGACGCCATGGGCTATTAGCCTTGAGGGGTCCTCTCCATCCCAACATAAAACTCAGAAGCAGAAATGGTTCTAGATAATACCCTCACACAGTTTCCTACCCCCTCTGATCGTGCTGTCTGCACTCTGACCTCCTTCAAGAGGGGAGTTCGGGTGACGGCAGCCTTGGGAATACATACCCCAGGCGGCACCCTGAGCGGCTTAACCCAACAGAGCAGAGTAACCTCTGCCCTGACACAAACGCTTAAGACAAACATCTTCTATACTGCTCAGATAAAGCCGCACCAAGGGGCTAGGTGTTGGGCAGCAATTACTCCTTCCAGGTAAACCGGGACGACTCGATTCTTCTGCTGGTCTGCTGGTCTGCAGCTATACGGACGCGTTGCTGGATTGAAGGATTAGTTGCTGGATTAGAAAGACAAGTAATTCATAAACTATAATTATTGTTGAAATATATATTTGAAACATGTGCGCAATATACAAATATCCCTGCTGTAATTGTGATTTAAACAACTGCAGTATTATAAAACTTTGGAAAATTTAATATGCGATCCCTTACGTTTAGCGCCAAAAAGACTCGCAAGTGTTCGAGAGAGAGGTAAATATTAAAAGAGTGGGGATAACGAGGTGGCAACGCTGAAGGCTCTAACGCACCTGATTCGCTGCAAGCCAGAACTCAAGTGAAACATATAATAGGCTACTTTTAATGCAAGGACACGGCTACTCTAATAAAATACAGTTTTCACCGATGTCTATTTCCTTAAACCTGAAACATAAAAGTCGACAAGTTCTACAGCAATTAGTGGAGAAATTCATTATTGCAACACATATGAATGTTTATGTAATTTAAACTGCATTAATATTGTGACTTTGTGGGTTCGTAGAATTCAGTCAATTTGCCAAATTTCTAAATGTTCTTTATTTCCGTAGAAATACACTGTTTAGTTCTCACGTGAAAATATTACATCACATATACTACGCAATCTTCCAAGGTGGATGACAATAAGAAACAGCGTTCAGTTTACATCAGCTCTCGTTACAAGAAACACTCTCAGCTGTTCTCTGCTTACCTCTCGGGACTCACTCTCGTTTTACAACTATCCGCTGGGTGTCACAATCTCTTATGTATCTTATTCATAATTTCGAGATATTTCCGGAATAAAGAAACAGAATATTCTATCACCACCCAGAAGCGTCACTTAATCTATGCCTGCAAGTCTTTTATTTCAGCTATCTTTATTTGCCGGCTCTTTGTGTACACTAGCCGCGCTATGGTAGATAAGGGCTTCAGGACAATATTTATGAAACTATATCTTAAGCTTTGAAACTAAAATAATGAAATTTACCATTAAGAAGGTAGTAAGATTGTAATTATTTTAACATTTCCGGTGTTTCGGCAAGGAAAGTTAGAAAGTATGTTGGAAAACAGATAAGCACCTACTTACGTCAGTCTGTTTTATTGGCACTAACCAACATGTTTGATTTATTCCAGTGAAATTAATCCGGCCTATTTCATTAAATGTACGTCCTCCAACTTTAAGTCCCTTCCAACGATTAATGAATTGGGTTAAATTATGCTCAAATAAGCCCAGTATTCATAAAATTTAGAGATACCTGATATTCGTCTTTCAGGGTAAGAGAAAACTGTGGAAAGAAACTTATCCAGATAAATAACCTGGCGAGATTCGAACTCGGTACCTGTAGAAGGTGAGGCGCACACGCTACCACGTACGCTAGAGGTTAATAGGACACCTCTTCAAACTTTCAGAAATACATTACAAAAGAATTGCACCAGAACTTTAATTAACTTCTCCCCTTTACAATGACATTTTAGTCTGTACAATGATTGCATGACAACGAACATTGATCATTCGTGAAAATAGAACATTTGCTTCTATATAAAAGAAGACTGAACAGCTTTGAATGTCCTTCAACTTCATGAGAACGAACGAACAGTTTTAAAAATGTCCTTCACAATTCACAACGCTTGCTGCGACGAGCCATAAACCCCAACTGCCTAGCTCAAGGCAAGGTACTCAGCTTCGACCTCCCGATAGAGACGGTGGCGCAGGCAAACACTAAACAAAACACAATAAGCCACTATCACCGCCCCTATAGGGAAGTCCCACAATTACCTGCAATCAGCCTCTGTGCCAATGGGCACAGAATACAAAAGATTGCCGACTTAAATTATTTTCACTACAACTTATTTGCGTTAAGTAAAATCCACATATATGAATCGATATTGAAAACTATAAATACATATTCTGAAAACACTAAAACAATTGTAGAAATGGTTCCCCGCAGACGCGCGCGCGCGCGCGTGTGTGTGTGGGTGTGTGGGGTGTGCGTGTGCGTGTGGGTGTGCGCGTGCGCGTGCGCGTGTGCGTGTGCACTCGACGGGTAGACAAACAAGCATTTGGGAAAATATCGTAAAAAACCAGTTTCAGCATCTATCCAGAATGCTACACGAAGCTCTTCAAAAACATTCTATTGTTTGTGAACTCCAGTTTAGCGCAAATATTTCATAGTTTTTTAATTTTTCTGTAAACGACTTTAAGGGGCTTATGGTAATTTTCTTCTTTAAGAGGGGAAGGTCGTGTAATATCGGCCGGGTTAAGATTTTTTACTTTACTCTGTAACTGTGGTGATTAATCGGAATCTTACTATATTATTCTCTTACCTCAAGACATGCTATATAGGTAGTATAATGCAATTATTTTTATTTTTTATTTGTAGTACTGTATTACATCAGAAGTAAACAAAGGCTAGAATTATAAGGCCTATAGAAAGTGTCTTGCAGTATCGTTCACTGCCTTTTCTGTTACAAAATACAAGGGGCGTCCAGAAACTAAGTTCTGTTTCAATTTATCTCCGCTGCAGTGCTGCGATCGCAGTTCCCCACATGCGCGGTAGAAGCTCTGTACCAAGGAAGAGAAACGTGCGCCATTGTGAGATCGCTGTCAGCCACGTACGCCTTGTTGTGCTTGTTTACAATGACGGTGTTGACATAAAATCCCGCCGCTTGTGAAATCAGATCTGTGATTTGTTTTCTGAATGCTAGGAAAGTGAAACCAGATGAAATTTATCGGCAAATTTGCGATGTCAAAAGGTGTTGCGCTTCTTCACGACAACGCACGACCACACACTGCAAATGCGACCAAAAACATCCTACATGGATTTGCCTGGGACTGGTTGACCAACCCTGTACAGCTCTGACCTCGCTCCTAGCGACTTTCCTCTGTTTTTGCATCTCAAATCTTTCCTTGGCGGTCAACATTTCAAAATTGAAGAAGAGCTGAAACAAAATGTTTCAGTGTTGAGGACACAGGCAGCAAACTTCTTTGAAGAAGGTATACAAAATCTTTTGCCTCGTTATGACAGATGTTTGCAAAATATCAGCAGTTAAGTGGAAAGGTAGATTAAGAGTTGTAGAATTTTGTGCAGTAAATAGATTTTTGTATCTGTACTACATTTAATTTTATTACCAAACTGAACCCACTTTCTGGACGTACCTCGTAGATTGTCAGTGATACATTGCAGTGCCATATATAGAACAGTAGTAGAATACAAAAGCATGGGAGCTTATTGTCACTATTTCTGCTCAGTTCACAAATGTTTAGCTCACTGGTTTACAGAGATAGCATATATAGCGCTGCTATAGGTCTGAGAATACCTTCCGAGCCCTAAGAGCTACACTAACCACCATCAATAGATCAGAGCAGGCAAAGACCTGAACAGAGGAAAAAGCTATCCGACTATAGCGCACGTGGATGCACAAGCTTACTATTGTTTACTGGAAACTTCTGTCCCGTGGAGGCGACACAGCAGTGGCCGGTACTGCCTGCCGGCCGCTACTGTACAACTCTCCCCTAATATGTCTGTATGTTTTACGTTTCTTTTGTATAAATAAGAAACAGATATAACCTCACAAAGAGGAAGCCTTACTATTTAGAAAGAAGTAGAGTATATTATTTTCCTGAAATTTCGTCGTCAATAATCTAAGGATAGCCTGCTATCCTCTGGTCACAAGCTGAAATACAGAAGAGAGCGATGGATTCTATTCGGGAGTATAACCCTTAGCATGAGTCCGTTTGGAAGTGAAGTAAAGCCGGTGGTCCTGACTTTAACATTAACGACATTTTTATTAAGCCTGATAGAAATCCTCTGGGCAAAATAAAGCGAAGCTTCACTCCAAATATGGAATACATGGCTGTGAACTAAAGAAGTTAAAATATCTGTAAATAAAAACTCAATAACTTGCTTCAAAATTGCGGATTAGGAAATAATATACCATGTGAGTCAGCTACGCCTTATTCTTTTTGGAAATCAGGCCACCCATCATACGGCATGTGTGACTTAGTACAGTTTTGCGCTTACTAAACTGGATTTCTTAACGTTATTAGAGAGAGGAATGTGCAGAATTCAGACGTAACGCGGCTTAAGAGACAAAACGTACTGCTCGCTAAAGTACATCTCAAGAACATACCACTCCTTTACTGAGAGCAAATTCCGATTTTCAGTCAGTTTTACAAACTTTTTGTTAGATTATACTACATAGCAAAGTAATTCAGTAAACGCCTCGGAAAACATGGACTTATCATATGGCCACACTAACAACGTCAGCTAAAAAGAAAGTGGCGGATTCTTGTGCTTAGAGGAAGTGTTGGCTGCCAAAGATGAGGAACAAGTTAGGGACACGCATCATCCATCATGATACCCATACAGTCTAAACGGACATATTATTAAACAACGGTTTATTTACATTTTTGCTTACACTATGTCTCGTGCATCTCAATTAACATCCATAAGAGCTTTTGTCATTTAAGTGATAACATTAAAACGCCCAGTAACTTATTAAAATTGTCTTAAATTGGTAAATCAAGCACGAAAACTCACGAGGTGGCCATGCTGTTTTCTGAGATGCTGTTGACAAAATTTTTAACCTTAATAAACATTATTTCTTTTCAACTACATCACAAAATGAACAAAAATGCATAGAACTTACTGCATTTAAATTTATATTTGTATGCATAGTGTCAAACGCTAGGACATGATATTACCAAATGCAATACATTTCCTTTCTACATAATTGCTAAATGCCGCAATTTATCGTTCGGCTCCTGCACATCATCCTACGTTGAACAATAGAACAGTTAAAAGCTATGACCTTAATATTACAGATGAATTTCTAATTTAGCATGCATTTAAAATATAAGACCATTGAATCTGTCTCTTCGTCCTATTATGTCCTATTATGTATTTCAAATGCGAAGGGTCCTGGTGTCTAGCTAACCAGATCCCGTATCACTCTCAGTTACCCCACTCCTTTTATATTTCCCTCTCTCCCCCTCCTCACGCTCATACAACGTGCAGGTCTGCTTGGCTCAGACGTAAGGGTTAAACAATTTTACAATGATGCACTTGCAAAAATAAAAATTGGAAAAACAATTTTCACAAGTTATATATATTTTAAAATACTATAACTATAATTATAATTTATAAATTACAAGTTTTTGTAATCCAATGGAACTGGCAGTGGCTCATCCATTTCGCTGTCCAAGTCACTTCCGTTAAGAGGCAATTCGTCATTGGCACTGTCATCATCGCCTGAGTCTTTCAAATTTACAATTACAGGTTCCAAAATCATGTCACGAGCTATTTCTTTCTTAAAATTGTCTTCTTGAAGGTTTTCTGCATGCCTCACGCAGTTTTCCCAGTCATGTTGTGTTACCTTGTAAATTGCTTCGTAAACAAGTCGTTTAACGTCCGTCAGGTTAAAATTATTATTTCTGTTTGTAATTTCCTTTTTATTTGAGCCCACACTAACTCAATTGGATTATATTGGCAGTGGTAGATAAGGTGGGAGCCGTATTACCTCGTGTCCCGTTTCCATTGCAAGTTGATTCAGCTGGTACACTTTTCCCATGCTTTTAAACGGAAGCACTCTTTGCAATAACTCATTTTAAACCTCTGTTTCCGAAAAATTTTTGAAGAACGTGTACACCTTAAAAATATTACTTCTAGCCTGACTCGCCACTAAATTCACCGCAATAAGCCATTGCATTATTTAACTCTTACTCTACTGTTGTGTAAAGAACAACTGAATGATTTTGATCTGAACTCTCCAGAGTAAATAAGCACTTCTTATCCAGCATTCATTCATAAACGTATGCATATAGCATTTCACAGGCTAACTGGAAATGAAGTGTTTGTTCTTTCTCGAATTTAACACCTTGACTTATTCACAGTAATTCTTTCATCCGCCATGTCAGTAGTTTAAATTGCAGTTCTGAGTAATTAAAATAAGATGTACATTCATACACACCAGCCACTTTTAACTCTCTAGAGGAAATATATATTACGAACCATTCATAAACAAAGATATAATGAGACCAGACACATTCTGCCAGGGCAGCAGGAAATTTATTATTTCCTCTCGCTCGAATTGGATTATTCAAAGTAATTCTTTTATCACGTCATGTCGAACAATTACTTTTCAGCTCTGAGTAATTACAAATATACTTACACGCATACATGTCAACTAATAATTACATTCATACAGTGCTTACGTCGTGATTTATTGCTTTTTGTATTAGAAAAAAAAATTATTTGAGCTCATAATATGAGGTTTCCTTGGTTATGTTAGATACATTACTCTCTACCTTCCACATGGATGAGTTTAGGCAAAATCTGAATTGTTTTCTTAGAGCGAACAGTATTTCATATAGATTGATTAGATTGGCGCTCCTCACACACCACTTAGCCGGAATGCAATACAACAAAACCGCAGGACTACGATTGATTGCTTACCTAATAGCGCGCAAGGACAAACACTTCCTATTTGAAACAGATAGGCTGTTCTGTGATTTAAAGATTTTTCTGAAGGGTAAAATGATTTATCACAGTTACCCTTTAAGAGAAGCTTTGAATGCATGTACATAGTTATATATGCAAATTAATCCATTAAAAAAGCAATATTCATTTGATCATAGCAGAGCGTCCGTTAATGGAAAAATCGGTTCATTTAACGCCCAATACTTTTATTTTGTGACCACATGCAACACATGTTATTATTCACCGTGTTTTTAGTTCCTTTATGAAGTTTCTCAACCTATGTAGTTGTCTGCTGAGATCTGTCGCCTGTTAGCCAGTAAGCACATACTTCTTATTCTATGAATATACTGAGGCCGACATAAGTATTCGAACTTAAACATATTTATTACTTATATTATCTTAAAGCTACGCAGTGTAAGCATACGTAAATACAGTAGGTACAAAATAAATTTGAGTCTTCCATTAAACATATAAACTCATAAATAGCAACTGAAACTAATTTGTACTACAAGGAGAAATAATATGGTTACTTTACATGTGGACATAAGTATTCGATCAGAGAAGAGCTAGTATATAGTTGTCATCCCCTTTCTTTGAATTACTGCTGATAATCGTTTGGACATTGTCTGTATGTAATGTTTAGTGACCGCAGACTCCATATTTCTCCACTCTGATTGAAGAACTTCTTTCAGATGGTCCTTGCTTCTGATGTGATGCTTACTCACACGCTCCTCGAGTTCTTTCCAGATGTTCTCTATAGGATTTAAATCTGGGGATTGGGGCCGTGTCTTCAAAGTGTGTGGAGTGTTGTACACGATCCAAAGCTTTACAATTTCAGCAGCATGCCTCGGAACATTGTCCTGCTGGAAGTAATAAACATGCCCTAATCCCAGCTTCTCTGCACTCTTTTTAATAGTGTCCTCAAGAATCCTCTTGCATTCATATTTGTCCATGATTCCATCTATGAGCACCAGTTCCCCAAAGCCAGATGAAGCTACAGCCTACATATGTATAAGCAAAATTTGCTCTCGTTCGACTAGAGAAGCTTATCCCAGAATTCTGTTGGTTTCACCGCATACTGTTTAAAATATTCCATGCGCTTTTCCTTATCCACCTTATTAACATAGGAACGTGGGCATTGTATCGAGTACTATTTAAAACCCGTTCAACTGTTCTGGTGTGAACCACAATGCCAGAATATTGCTCAAGAAATCCTCTAGTCTCAGATGCAGTGACTCCCGGTTTCTGATTCACCATTTTTATTATTTGCCTCCTTCCTCTGGTAGGGAGTTTAGAAGAGGTGCCTTTTATAGCTTTATTTACAACAGTATTTGTCTGTTTGAAGCATTGAATTATGCAGAACACTGCAGTTTTGTTTCTGTTAATGGTTTTGGCAATTTAAGAGAGAGATTTGTTTTGTTTTTACACATTTATCACGATATTCCTTTTTTCCACCACTGTCTCCTTACCTTTACGTACCATATTACCTGTGAGTTCAGAATCGACTGAATAACTTTGAGTACATTGTCTCCAGACATAGCATAAACACAACTGCTATGTGGTAGGGGCGCGTATGATACGTCCAACCACCGTTCTCACTGTTCGATTGGGTACGTTCGAATACTTATTTCCTCCTATAAGAGGCACAATAGAATAAATACAGTAAAGATTGTGTAATAAATACACGCAAAGTGATATATTGAATATTGTTTCTGAGACACAAAGGATTAATGTTTACATTTTAACAATTCAACATTGCCAAATAAATATTACAGTATTTATAGTACGTGCAATGTTATATGTTATATTATTCGAATACTACTGTGGTCTCTGTATAACAGACTTAATAAGAACTGTGACCTTGATCAAGCGTGATAGCATGGCAAAAGATGGTTGTTCAAACTTAATTATATTATGTTAATTATAATGATAAGATATTGTTTCTAAAAATAATTGCTTATAATAACAATAGGTGGACCAGTAGTACATTTAAAATTATCGTAGTTTCACCTCTGTGGTAAGGTAATGGAAAACTTGGAATACTACATTTCTCTTAAAGTACGGCAATATCACTTGTAAATACAAGCTTTTGCCACGATTATGACTGCTTTTGATTGTTGTGCGTCTGGCACATAGAATAATAGGATCCTTAGGTTTCTTAAATTTCTGGGTAATTCTATTCATCTTTTATCGCTTGAAGGAGTCTTAAATGATTATACAGCCGCAAATTAGAATGGAAATGTCGGGTGCTCTCACTCGGTTCTGCTTAATTTATAAAATATTCCCAGATTGCTAATTCCGTAGTGCTTATTTCACAAATCAGATATTTATATTTTGTACACGCTCTGGTTATAGTGGCTTAAATTCTTTATATGATTTTGATAAATTCCTTTATAGCTTAAATGAAACCTCTAGGTTGTTATTTCTTAATTTGATTGTGTCTTTGAAGATTGTATTCCAATAAAATAGACCTTAAAGGCGTAGCTTTAAAATTTAAGAGTTTACAGTATATTAATGTCCAAATACCGATTTTTGTTATATATATTTTTACATAAATAAATGGCCTAGTATAACAGCGAAATCTTGAGAGGGAACGGAGACAAGACGGCCATATGACTGCTTGGATAGTTTCTTGAATAATTACATATTAAGAATTCGGTGTTACACGAAAAATTCTCTGTTTTCCTAAATGAATATGTGTGAATCTGGTTTATATGCTCTACTTCTGCCTTAATACCTTTTCAGCTGCATATTTCTATGATTCTCGGCTTTCTGTACTATATGTGCATGAATAGCTGTTTGATTTTCCTCAAAAACCCTTTTATCAGGCATCAGGTTTTTATATGCTGCCTGAATCTACTGCACGAGAAAATCAGTCTTTCTTCCATTATGAAGAGAGCTATGCTAAGGGTTTTGACGCCCAAAAATGTTTATTGACCTCAGCTGGGTGTAAACCTACGATCTGGAGACAGAGGGTAGCATATCACGCCTGGCCCGGACGAAAACAAAGAGCACAAACATCTCGGTTTCATTGTATTTCTTACATGTTCTATAAATACACCGCACAGAACCTCTCGTAATTGGGGCACTTTAGATATAACTATTTCACTTTGAATAATGAATAATTACAAAGGATATGTCATGCTCTGTGGTCTACGGTAAAATACTAGCCTATATTTCACTGCTCGCGGGTCCAATCTCGGTGGAGAGCTATGGACCTTTGTGTTAGGCATAAAAATCTTCACAACTTTTGTCTAAGGATCACTATTGACGTTTTAGTTTTAATCGCCAAGGTATTTTTCTTTTCTTTCTTTATTGTAACTATTTAAACGAAGCAAAGCAAGAAAAATTAAAATCAAACTCCCTTTCGTGCCTTTTAATTCGCGAAATTTAATTAAATGGTTACAATTTAACAGAGTATTGAGCAAATTATGTGTACCTAACCTGAAAGGAGGTATATAACCGCATTATTTAGTTAAGTTACATCAGGCATGCTAATTTCGCTGTACAGTAGGGACGATGGTTCTGTGCTGGTGGAGACCGTAGGCGCAGTCATTTAGTATCCAGTTGCTGATCCTACACTCGTTCATGCGCAGTAAACCGAAATGGCCAGTATCGTGGAGAGGTTTCACCGGGTAACCTTCGCTGCCGTCACGTTAAGATTTTAAAGTTTTAGAAATTGTGATTATTAATCGCACTGATGATTAGCGTTTTGTCTGTGTATATGTGTGTGCGTTTTTACATTTTCTTATTTAGATTAAAATGCCTCCAATTCAAAGCAAACTTGGAGGAAAGTCACTTCCCAGCCAAGTACGCGAAGTTATTAATAATGTCCGTCTATTCTGAAACGGGAAGCAGCTTCTGGTGATAACGCTAATAAAAGCAAGGGAGATTGAGTGCAGCAACAAAAGTATCTGACAGAAAATTTAGTAAAATAATTAATGAAAGGAGGAAATGTGAGGCACAAGGAACCTCCTTTGAAATATCTGGAAAGTACATCGTGTACCAGAAACAGACAATGTCACTGAAGACTTTGATAGGTGATTCGCAAACAATTTATAATTTGTATATTCAGGAGAAAACTGTGCCCTCTGTCAAAATTTGGGTCCCCTGAAACACCAAGATTCCATTAACTTTAAAGGGATAGGCACTAGATTAAAGACTAGTTTAAAGTTATGTGGAATAGGTTTCAAGTGGAAGAAAAGGAGGAACATCAAGTTCTTGTTATAGGAAGCTATATGAGAAATTGGCGCATGTCATATTTACCTGTCATAAAAATGTTTAGAGAGGAAGGAAGGTCGGTTATATATGAAGAAGAAATATATTTTCATACGAGAATCGGCTAACCCACTTCCATGCGCTACAAGCCACAAAAGCATCACACCAAATGAAATATGTGGTGTTTAACGCCCGCTTTTATTACATACGGCACCGCAGGCGATAACGCTGATGATACATGAGATGAAGATGGAGCACCGGTGGAACAAGATGGCGGGGGAAACCGGAGATCCTGGAGAAAACCCGCCCCAGCGCCGTGTTGTCCACCACAGTATCACTTTGCGGTCGCCTGGGATCGAACCCGGGCCGCCTTGGTGAGAGTCAAGTGGTCTAACCACAGAGAAGCGGGGTGACCAGCATCACCCCAGATTTTTATTTGCCTCACTTTGTTCTCGGGCAGCCAGCTAGGTGAAAAAATGATTAGATATCAACGTTTCGGGAATGTATATCTCTCCCATCATCAGGATATTTATAAAATGTTATAACCACAAATGAAATACTGGATATAACACAAATATAAACAAAGACAAAACACTATCAAAATTCGCTTTACTGAACAAAAGACTGTTTTCAGTAAAAGAAACTTAACTACTTATCTTGATTGTCAAACTGTATTGATCTTTGTTTCTTATTTCAATGGAACTCCAATTTTAAGGCCGGTTTCCAAGAGGAGCTGAACTGAAATCCAGCATCACGATTAAGCATGCTCCTTTCAGAGGAAATCGCCAAAGCCTCCTTAATTCTCCGCACCCAGTAACTGTTGCATCTTGCCAAGATGGTCGTCTCCCAAAATTGCCTTTATGGTCGTTATCAAAACAATGCTCTGCCAGCCCAGACTTCTCAGGTTGCATTAAACGAATGTTCCGTTCATGTTCGATCATTGTAGTAGAGATAGTCCCTCTGGTTTGTCCTATATACGCTATCCCACATTCACAGGGAACGCTGTACACTCCTGGAACTTGGAAGTCCAGTTTGTCTTTCACTGGTCTCAACAGATGTTTAATCTTCGGAGGTGGCTTGTGGATAGTCCTGATGTATTTGGGGAGAATTCGGATAGATTGCCGGTAAACGGGATGCAGTCTTTAGCAGTAGGCTTATCTGAGGTTTGATGTATTACAGGTTTCCCTTTCCTAGCTTTGGTGATCGAGGCTTCAACATCATATTCGAAGTAGCCGTTCCCTGTAGTACTAATAATAATATAGTAATAGTAGTCGTAATAATGGTTTCGCGACAATATATCAATAAAGTGGCATATGTTGTCTAGGAATGACGTAATATGGGTATACAGTTGCCAGGGCTAGAGGAGCAGTGACTCATTTTCGAAGATATGAAAACACTCGTTCAGCTGTGAACTCCATCTTGCATAATTCATAGAGGGCCAAGACCTGCCAACCCGACAGCCAGCCTCACGCCCACATACGCAAGGTAGAGGTGGGGGATCATCCAACCGATACGGTGATACGGGGAGGAGATGCTGCCAGTATTTCGGCACCCCCAGTTGGAAAGTTGGCTTTCTTGACCAGGGCCGCCTACCTATCGTAAAGTCCTAAATTTTCTCACGATGCTGAGTGGACATCGATCCTATACCGGGACTTAAAATGCGCATCACCAGTACTATGATCGATCCCGGGCCGCATTTCGCTGCACGAAACCGAAGAATGGTTGCTTAGCTCACTATGCCACGGCGCAGGGTAAAACATTTTGTTTGTTAAGGATGCTGTTGATTGCCAGAATCATATCACCGTTGTCGAAGTCCCGCAGAAGTTTTACGTGGCAGTAAACTTACTGACATCGGATTATTCTTCTTAAGCACGCTTAAAAACCATTGTTTTAGTCTCAATTTGTGCCTACGATCTTGGTTATGGATGCTGTAACACTTGATGTATTTCTTACAATTTCTAACGCCCTAATTGCATATGTTGTGCCCAACCTCGTAAATTTTATTAATGTGACTGACCTGAAGATAAAAATGTTCACTTGGGCATAGCCATCTAGCTAAAATGATTTTATGTTACCTTTACCTTATTTGAGTGGTAAGAAGTTACTGTTTTAAAGCTTTAAAATTATCATAAAATATTTGAAAATTTCTGATACTTTGCTAAATAAATGCATACTCAAATGGCGAATTAAAATTATGTTGTTGCACTAAGCAATTTTGTATACATGCTATACACGCAAGGATTATTTGAAAGTAGTTCCTGTATTTGATATTGTGTGTTGCTTATGGCGTTACACCTTGATTCTGCGCTTGCCCCGAGAGAACACTGCTAACGAAACAGTTAGCTAACAGAGGCTTGAAGGCAGGTTTGCTAATGATCCTCGACTGAGTGAGCATTAGGTTTCGGTCCCCGAGCTCGCTATTGTGACTGTCCCAACACAGGAAGGCCTGAGGGGAGCTGAAACATGAAACTGTTTCTCCTGGAGGCGGAAAACGTATCGGGTGTCGTGACGTGTCTGCACCCGAAGGCTCATCAAGGAGAGAAAGGTAAATTACCTGCTTTCGTTTCTTCGGCAGAGTTGAGTTGTACTTCAGGCGTCCAGCTGTCTACATCACTTCACACCAACCTTCCTACCAGTGGTACTTGCTACACAAACACGAATTATGAACATTTATTAAAAACTTTAATAAGACAGATGTGCCGGGAAATAAATTTTACCAGCCATGTGTTTACCTTGTCTTATCCCAGCTTTGTTTTAATTTAGTTCTCAGTTTCTAGATATGCTTTAGCTACTTATATGTTCATTTTGCTCTTCCTTGTATGGCCAATTTGGTAAGTGAATTTACAATGCAAAAATTATGGTTGATAACTATGGACCAACATTAGACATATATTTGGAATTAAGTATATATATATATATATATATATATATATATATATATATATAATATATGTGT
Organism: Mantis religiosa; assembly: GCA_030765055.1. Classification (NCBI taxonomy): domain Eukaryota; kingdom Metazoa; phylum Arthropoda; class Insecta; order Mantodea; family Mantidae; genus Mantis; species Mantis religiosa. The sequence continues at coordinate 47,963 of JAUKNK010000171.1, forward strand.
GTGTGTGTGTGTGTGTGTGTGTGTGTGTGTGTGTGTGTGTGTGCTTAATTATGGATATGTCACAGTCACTGGTTTCTTTATATAAAAGTAATCATATAGTAAACCAATTATTGTTATATATGTCATAATTTTAAAAATGTATAGTTGTTTTAATGCAAGTGAAACTCTAAGAATTGCTTCCTCTTATTCTCTTTTCTCTGTCACGTGAGAAGAGACAGACGTTATCTCTCTCAACTAATGAAATGTTTCTAAAATTGGTCACAAAGTATAATTACACGAAAAAGTGCAGTGCTGCAGTTAATATTCAGAGCTCTTAGATAAGGAAAGGAAGAGAGAAGGCAGAAAGCAAAGATGATTTAAATAGAAGTTCAGTAATAGTCAATAATATGCATTCAATGTTATCACTGAATATATGCTATGTAATTTTAAACTCTTTTCCCAGCAATGTTTTAATTTTATTTAGCAGATCAAATTTCTTGAAATAAAATACAATTTTTACTCTAGAAAATAATGAAAATGTTTGCGTAGTTATAGTGTACATCGTAGAAGAATTTGAGTCTAACGTCACTTGCTACAATAATTATGTCAGTAATCATTTTTACGCTTGAATTTTGGCCCTTTTTTTAATTTACGTCCTCCAAGGTTGTCATATCGGACGGTGAATGAAGTGGATAAAATGGTGCTCAAATGAGTCCAGGGTCCATGGAGCTTACCATTACCCGACATTCGTCCTGAGGGTTAAGGAAAAGCCCTGGTAAAAGCCTTATCCAGGTAACTCACCCTAACCGAGATTCGAATTCGGGACCTCTTGAACGTGAGGCAGACACACTACCATCTACGCTACCGGGGCGGGCAGGCCCCGTTCTCTGGATCTGCGTAAGTCAAAATGCATTGGATGCATAAAGCATCAGGTCATGGTGTAACAATGTGTTCCTGGTAGCTTCATGAGGTTATATTTTTGTACCCAATCTCTCACACTACGCAATTTTCATAATACACAGCACGGGGGGTAGCGACCCTATCGCCCTATGTCATATCAGACAGCCAAGAAACTCAAAACGAGGAAATCTTCTTGTATGCTTAGAAATCTCTTGGAAGAGTGAGTGGATACAAAGATGATATTCTAATTGAGAAAGTAAAAATTCCCAAAAGACAGTCCTATCTCGTGGATAACAGGATGGCAGTGAAGTAAGGACGTAGGAGAGTTCTGCTCAGGCGATCTCTACATGAACAATATCAGAAGACTGCCCTTCCACCAGAATAACAAACGTAGGTTGGGAGCTCTACTTGAGGTAATGTTTACTATATATTCAGTACTTCAGAGCACTGAGCTGGATGAAGACGACGACCAGTGTAAACAATTACGTATAACGTAAGGGTTCTAAAGGAGTGACACTTGACTCCGTTTGAATAGGTATTCTTCGGACCCTTAATAATGGCGTGAACGAGACTAGTAATCACAATGGACAAAATAGTCACAAAGGGAATCTTTGTGTGAAAAGAGTGCTTCCACACACACACACACACACACACACACACACACACACACACACAAAGACACACACACAGAGGCAGCTGTTCCCAGTAAGGTCAGACAGTCCCCGGTGCGAGGCCGATTCAGGCTGTTATCGTTTCTGTCTTTGTCGAAGGCAGATCAGAACCGGAGGGAAGATCCGTCGGTTCATACGTAACGAAATAAGTATTATCGAGTAATAAACATTCCACCGACAGTGAACCTAAACAGTGATATATTGGCAACCCTTGGTCGGCAACTTCGAGTTTGATGTGATGATAAAAAAGAAGCAGTCATTAAATCAGTTTGAAACTTGCAATCCAGTGTCATTAGAACCATCCTTACTCATACATACCCACGCATACTCTGAGAGAAACCTCATTGCTTTACCCTACGCAACCAAATTTATTTGTATCCATAGCCACACGTAAAGCTACATGAATAACGATTAAACCATCAGAACTTAGGGAAACACACTGACTTCAGCTGTGATAAGTGAAGTAATATGAAGAGCAATAAGGTAAGTAAACAGTCAAAATAGAATTTGGGTAATAATTAATACAGGTAATAACGATATTATTATTGTTCTTCCGGTGTTTCCTAAAAGGGTTATTAAAAGGTGTCCTGCAATTATATTAGCAGCGAATCGAATTGCTAATGTACCAGGACGAAAAATACATCTGATAGTATGTTTTATTCTAAAGATATAATTTTAGAAGTAGTATCTATCAGAAATTTAAATATATTTATATGTATTATTTTCTACTATGCAACCTCGCAGAGCGGAGAACGAACAGACACGGAATGAATCTTAAAAAAAAAAAAAAAAAAAAAAAAAAAAAAAAAAAAATGGAAGTAAAAGTACTTTCTCACTCCTGCAACAGCTACATTTTAAGTATAACAAATGAAGCGCATAGAAGACCAGAAGAACTGCAAGGGACTTCTGAAATACATGAAAAGTATACTAAAAACATGTTATGCAGTTAATCCTCATTCTCTTAATTGTGTATCTCGGTTAATATATTTGAAGTGTTTTATCGATTCCATTTAGCAGTCAAAAGTTAATATATGGTCACATATCCAATGCGAACCATAGATATCAATGTAACTAAATCTTAACAATGGAAACAAAGTAAGCACTAAGGTTACTGATGTCATTTTTGTTCAGCGCAATATGTCCAGTCACATTGTATTCTCATGTCCTAACTTTGGAAGAGCTGGAGCCAAAGTTCGGCTCGTCAACAGAAATATGCTTCGTTGGAGCACATAAGTACCTTTTTCAATATATATATATATATATATATATATATATATATATATATATATATATATATATATATATATATATATATATATATATATATATATATATATATAGGAATAGTAAGAAGAGCATTAGAGCACATTGAAAGTGCTCGTCTTGAGTTCCTGGAGTTGTTTTTGTAACCTCCATAAACTAGCACTGTGTTTATAACAATTCAAGGGCCTGATGCATTGCGAGTTCCATTTCATTCGGCATTTGCATAACAAAGTTAAGGAAAATGTTTTACTTTCCACACTTAACCATTGTTCATTACAGGCATAACTTATGTAATTTGAGTTCCCACCATCCATGTGAAATTGAGTACACCTGTCCAGACCTACATCACTCACACGGAACAGAAATTTGTCTCAAAGTTATCGGGTATTAGCTTGCGGAGCTGTAGGTTGATAACTTAGTAAAAGTATTCTTCTGCGCAGGCGCGTGCTTAGGTAGGAAGAACGTTTCCCCCACTTTGTTCCTTCTTGGAATCCCGAAAAATAGGCACATGCGTATGAGCCATGCCATACCATGTGGTGCTGGTTGGCTGTATATAGCCAGAAGGTTTTTGCTGCGTGCCCACCCGTTAAGAGTTTTACCGCAGGTAAGGTAGATTTCGGGATGTTGTAGGGTGAAATGTGGGTTTTTAGAATGGTGTTATTTATGAGGCTACAAGATGTACCTAGGGTTTGAAGGACAGGATGCAACACCTTGCACCCTGGTGTTTTTATTTCTTTTTACTTTGGAAGTGGAAACGTTTCTGCTTCTTTCCGCTGCCCAAGGAGAGGCGGACGGACAACAAATAGGGAGAGGCAAGTCTGGGGGAAGCAGGTGGTCAAGCAGCAATGGTAAGTTTCCCTCCAAACATTATTTTTCTTAGTTGTCGACTTATAGAAGCGCGGTGTGCTAGATCAACGGCGCCTCTACCGAGGTTGTTCGGTAGTCTTCCCTGCGACGTTGACACCCATAAGTGGTATTTCCACTTTCATCCTGTAATGGGCGACTTTCTTATAGAAAAGGTGTTGCCTACTGGAAATACCCATGGAGAGAGCGTTCTTCACTGGCCAAGGTTTTAAGTACATCAAGAGGCTAGATATAGGCTTTAGATATTACTCCTTAAGTGGTGTTTCTGCATTCCATGCCATAATAAATGTATTTAATGGTGTGCTTATTATTTTTTGAAAAACAATAAAATACAAATTGTTTCGTCCTTGTTTAATGATGACTTTTGAATGATATAAAACACCTAACGAATACCCGAATGTGTTTCTGGTCCGCTCTCTTTATTATTCTGAAGTTCACATATGTCGCACCATTTGTAGTTCAGGTATACTCAATTAACAGGTAGAAGTCGCTGCAGTGTAATATAGGAATGTAAATTTATTTATTTTATGATCGTAGATTGTTTTGTTATCTAAAATACTTATTGAATGTTTCTTTTAGTGGTTGTCAAAATTCATTATGAACATTTTACATTGGGTTGCTTTAGCTTTTTATACATAATTGAACATAAATGTCAATTTATAAGCATGAATTAAGGTCATATAACCTTACTTTTGTTCATAAAAACTTGTGTTTAATTCGTGTAACTTTCTCTATCCCCAGTGGTGCAAAATCCTGTTACAAAACCTTCTTGTTCCATGTAATTAATTTTAATTGTGACATACATGTATAGAAATGCTTTTATGGTGCCTTTAGTTGTAAGTACAAGCAGGATGGTGTTGACTAACACCGTTCTTCTCATACTACCGAATAGTAACTGAGCATCTGAAGAAACTTTACGTTACAGCTCACATCAAAAATATTATACGATAGATATTTTGTATTTCACGTAATAATTTGTTTGATTCAGCGAGATCTAAATATTGTGTAGCCAGTATGTCATAGTCACAGACCAATGCTCTTGAGCGAATAAGCTTTCCAGGTAATTCAAGATGTATATTCAATATGTCAGTAAAATATGTCATTAAGTACTATTTTAATTAAAACTGTTAGATTTAGTTATGAGAAAATAGAGAAGTAGTCAAATATGTTGATTATAATGTGATGATCGAAGCTGCCTTACTTGGTTTCTGACTTATGCTGCACTCCTCACACACCCACATACTTTCCTAAAGATACATTTTAGGATGGAGTGTCAGACCTCAAAGCTTATATTTTCGGTAAATTCTTACATCAATGTCTCTGTGTAGATGCTCCTTTTAGGAGCCTTACAGTATCCAATAACATGTATTGTATATTTCCACAAAATATACTTCAGTTAGCAGCATCATATTAAAAGATTTATGTCAAATTGGCTCTTTAATTTGGCTTTTGCCACTGTGGAATTCCTCCTCGGGAACGCTAAAGTACTCATAAATTTAATTTTTGTCCTTAATCTATACAACGGGGAAAGTAATGAATGTAGATAAATTCTGAGTGAAACTACAGAAACAAACTAGTTTAGATTAATTCGGATCATAGTAAAACCCGTCCTTTTGGAAACGAGCATTAAACGCACTGCACCACATATATTTCTTGGGATCTCCCTTAAGTACGATGCTCAAGTTTCTAGAATTTGTGTACGTACGTTTTGCAGAGATCTTATAGCTAATTTCTCTTTTGCTGATCCACAATTTCCCCTCGGTTCCGAGTTGCAGCTTAGTTCATCCCTGCATAATTAAATGTTTGTGGCGCCATCTCTTGACTAATTTTGTATGTGTAGCACAGCTTTTAGACCGCAGCAAATGTAACCCGCTTTGCTCTAAGCCATGGCAAATGTTACAACAGATTCCACAAATATATAAAAAAATCATTGTAATGAAATTGCTTGCTCTATTCGCTCACGTACAAACTATTCTTCCAACCCCTATTCTTCTATCCTCGGGATGCTAATTGACGTAGATTTAGGAGTTATTTCACAATTTCTTATTGGTTCGTTAGCAATGAAGAAATGCTTACATCTAATTTAAGTGATAGTCAAATTCCTTTCTCTTTCATTGCATGGCAGCTAGAAAAATACAAGAGGCTTGTTATCTGTGAAAAGTACAAAGATTTGAAATTTCAAACATAGAACAAGCAATATCTCAAAAGATACCTCCGAGAGGATACCTATGACTGAAAATTTCAAAACCTTAAACAATAACGCTAGCTTTTTAAGTTTTATACCACAGATATAAATTAGCGAAAAATAGATACAGCCCAAATTTTGTAATTTTCACTTTGATGGTTTGGAAAATACCGTCAAATATATTTCTTTTTGGTTACGTCACCTATAAAGTCCCTTGCGACAAAATAACTTAAATTTGGTCTAAGACATTAACAACAGGATTCCAATGCATCCCGTTTTTAAATTTGCCCTAGGTTTCTCGGAGTCTCAAAAACGTTAGGCTCTAGAGATTTTTAAAGCTATGAATATGGCTTTTTGCACAAAATTTAGAAATTTTGTGTTTTGATATCAAGAAAATATGCTAAAATGCACATCACAATAAAACCCAGAGAAATTTTTATTCACTGTGTCTCTAGGAACGTGTGTAGCAACTTTCGGTAATCTTAACACTAAAACTGTGACGCAAGCAGCACTTTATATGATGAAAAATGTTTAAATTTTCAACAGCGAGAAAAGAAGAATAAAGAATTATAATTCATATCTAACACCAGCGTTCACGTAATTTTCAAACTATATTAGAGCATTTAAAAATGAATTGCGGATGCTATTATGTGTTTCAACTGAGAAGAGTTCTGGAGTTCAGCAAAGCAGATGCCATATCACACTCAGCGTTGCCAGCTTGTTATCCCACTCTTTTTATACAGAATGTTACAAAAAGGTACGGCCAAACTTTCAGGAAACATTCTTCACACACAAGGAAAGAAAATATGTTATGCGGACATGTGTCCGGAAACGCTTAATTTCCATGTTAGAGATCATTTTATTACTTCTCTTCAAATCACATTAATCATGGAATGGAAACACACGACAATAGAACGTACCAGCGTGGCTTCAAACACTTTATTACAGGAAATGTTCAAAATGTCCTCCGGTAGCGAGGTTACATGCATCCATCCTCCGTCGCATGGAATCCTTGATGCGCTGATGCAGCCCTGGAGAATGGCGTATTGTATCACAGCCGTCCACAATACGAGCACGAAGAGTCTCTACATTTGGGTTGTGTAGACAAGAGCTTTCAAATGCCCCCATAAATGAAAGTCAAGAGGGTTGAGGTCAGGAGAGCGTGGAGGCCATGGAATTGGTCCGCCTCTACCAATCTATTGGTCACCGAATCTGTTGTTGAGAAGCGTACGAACACTTCGACTGAAATGTGCAGGAGCTCCATCGTGCATGAACCACAATGGGTATTTTGACATTTGTCTGCACGAATGATTTCAATTTACATTTTAAGAGAAATACTAAAATGAGCTCTAACATGGAAATTTAGCGTTTCCGGTCAAATGTCCGCATAGCATATTTTCTTTCTTTGTGTGTGAGGAATGTTTCCTGAAAGTTTGGCCGTACCTTTTTGTAACATCCTGTATTTCCCTCTCTCTCGCACACTCCTACAACGTGCAGGTCTGCTTGGCGCAGACATAAAGGAAAGCAAATTATATGTTACAAACTTTTACAATGATGCAGGTGCCAAACTCAAAATTGGAAAAAGCATTTTTTAAATTGTGTATATTTTAAAATACTATAACTATAATTATAGTTTATGAATTACTTGCTTTTCTATTCCAATGGAACTGCCAGTGGCTCATCCATATCGCTGTCAATGTCACTTCCGTTAAGACACAATTCGTCATTGTCACTGTCTTCATCGTCGGAGTCTTGAAAATTATTGATTATAGGTTCCAAAATGGTTTTCTTGAAGGTTTTCTGCATGCCTTGCGCAGTTTTCCTAGTCCTGTCGTGTTATCTTGTCAATTTCTTCGTAAACAAGTCGTTTAACGTCCGTCAGTTAAAAAGTATTATTTCTTTTATTTTAGCCCACACCAGCTCAATTAGATTATATTGGCAGTGGTAAGGTATGAGGTGCATTATCTCGTGTTCCATTTCGATTGCAAGTTGATCCAGCTGATACACTTTTTCCGTGTTTTTAAACGGAAGTACTCTTTGCAATAACTCATTTTTAGTTTCTGTTTCCCAAAATATTTTTAAGAACCTGTACACTTTAAATATAATTCTTCGAGCCTGACTTCGCTATACCTGCCATTTCCACTCGCCACTAAATTCACCGCAAGAAGCCATTGCACTATTTAATTCTTACTCTACTGTTGTGTAAAGAACAACTGAATGATATTAAGCTGAACTCTCCAGAGTAAATAAGCACTTCTTATCCAGCATTCATTCCTTCATTCATTCATGCACATAAACACAGCATTCCACAGGCTAACAAGAAATGAAGTGTTTGCTCTTTCTCGAATTTAACACCTTGATTTATTCACAGTAATTATTCTATCACGTCATGTCAGCAGTTTATACTTCAGTTCTGAGTAATTAAAAGTATATGTGCATACACACCAACCACTTTGAACTCCCTAGAGTATATAGAAATTACGAATCATTCATAAACAAGGATATAATATGACCAGACACGTTCTGCTAGGGCAGCAGGAAATTTATTGTTTCCTCTCGCTCTAATTGGATTATCCAAAGTAATTCTTTTATCACGTCATGTCAAATATTTACGTTTCGGTTCTGTGAAATTACAAATATACGTTCAGGCATACTTCCCAACCAATAATGTTGTTCATACAATGCTTACGTCGCGATTTATTGTTATAATATGGTAATATTGGTTTATTTATTTGTATTAGAAAAACTATTTGAGCTAAAAATATGGGGATTTCAAGGTTATGTTAGATACATTGCTCTCTGACTTCCACAAGGATCATTTTTGGAAAAATCTGAATTTGTCTTATTGCGAATAGTATTTATTAGAATTGATTAGTTTGGCGCCCGTCACACACCACATAACGAGAATGAAATGCGACACCACCGCAGGCCTCAGATTGGTTGCTGACCTAGCAGCGCTCAAGGACAAACACCTTCCCATTTGAAACAAAAAAGAGTTAAGCATTCTTTGGATTCAGGAAGGCTTACACTATTTTATAGACTAAAAAGAGGAAAATGTGAATTTTTGAAAATGTTCATAACATTTCTGCCATACATATTGTTAAAAATATTTGATTGTGTTGTTGACAAGATGAACGTTCTTTTTTGTGGGGAGACTTTATGGTACAGTGTACCATATTTTCCAGAATTGACAGATTTCTCCACTATTATCAGTAAGTTATTTGTGTTATTTGCTATGAGAATACCTTACATATATAGTAGTTTAATAAAAGTAATATTTGTTCTAGACGTTCTCGGGCTTCGAGCCAGGTAAGCAGATGTTGAGACATCGACGTTTCAGGAGCGGACATCTCTCCCATCTTCAATGCAACCAACGCGAGCCCGCTCGCTGAGTATATATATGGGTCACCCCAGCCCTAAGTCATTCAACATCCTGAAGATGGGAGAGATGTCCGCTCCCAAAACGTCGATGTCTCAACATCTGCTTACCTGGCTGGAAGCCCGAGAACGTCTAGAACATATACGCCACCAGGAAAGATTCAGCTCAAAAGTAATATTTGTTATTTTTTAAAAAAATATTATTAATTTGTTCTAAAATAATCAACGTTTAAAAATTATAAAAAGTGTAGGATAGGACGAGGGTATTTTGTTAAATTATTTGTTTACCAAGATTGGGAGATGAATTTGAGCACCAACCTTGGGACATTTAACATACTTTACATTTGTAATTTACCATCTTCCCAGACACTCATAAAATGTCCTTTGACATGGCCATGCTACAGAGTCGAGAGGTAGCTTCTCTCTAAATAGTGCTAGTAGCTCGTAGAAAGTTTAAAAAATATAAATTAAAACCACGCCTTCACCACTTTTATCAGAGCAAAGAGGTAGCACAGACTCACCTTAACTGCTTTCAAAGATATTACTGTCCTAATTAATAAAAATGGGTTCTAAAAATTAAACTGAATACTTTAACACATGTTAAAACCACATTTTACGTCATTTATAGCAGCTCCCTGAAATCACACGTGGACTATAAATTTTCAGCTAGTGGCACCTAGCGTCTTTGCTTTAGACATAAAATACTGTGCCATATTTTAGAAGTATTTACCTATCAGAATTTAAAGTATGCCTCTCTGAACTACCTGCAAGAAATGTAGTTGTTTGATTATTCCAAGAATTTATATCACCATTTTTTATTCCTTTAATTTGCTTTAGCTACTATGGCAATATTGGCAGCTGGGCTGAAGGACCTTTTGCTAAGGGCTCTGAAATTGGGTTGTTATAAGTTTTAAACTTAACTGCACATCTATATCATACTTCTATACTGCCACAAACATTCTCACCCATACCCATTTCCGATATTCTATGGAAGATATGAATGACTGATTTCATTTCCAGAAATCGTTTTTCAGTCTGTCATTTAAATGCTGTCAAAGTACATGAATATAATACCGAATAAACTTCCTTCAAAGCCATCATATATACTTTTGCTTGCAAAGTCAGCCTTTATGTGTAATATTTTATGTCAATATTTACAAAATTACATGAGGGGTAGAGGACAAAATTGTATTCAGTAGTGTGGCTGTCAATTTTATATAGATACAGATTCATCATGAAAATGCACTGCTGTACACCAGTTCGTGACGCTATTTCACCTTGTTTTGGTGATATTGGACACCTGTATTGATCTGTATCGCATGGAAGCCCTGCAAGGCCACTTAATCAATCACCTTCCAGCTTTCCAAATCTGGTTCTCCTTAATCGTATTTGCCGTAATACCTTTCAGAATAGGCTGTCCGTCAGTCTGTACTGAAGAATGTGTAATGTCCATTGGATGTGTCCAATGAATTACTATATTAAACTAAGTTGGTAAATTCTCTATTTAGACCGCAGGCTAAGATCTTTGATAAAACACCTTTACGCCATATTTCCATCGCATTCCTCTCTGGGCGTTTGTTTTGTTCAACTGTGTATGAATCGGTTAAACCGAACGCACTGGCGTTGCGTTAACGCAAACGATTCATTCGAAACAGTCCAATTGAAATCCCCAGGGCCTGACAAAAGGCTTATTCTCAAATTTCCTTCTTCTCTTGACAAGAGCTGGGAGGTTTCCTTATTTTCCTATCATCCCTTTCATCATTAATTGTCCTATCTTCGCCAGCATACTAGGTATTCATTCGCTTGCTCCTTGAGCGGCTACTGACCCAAGGGATTGGCTTGTAAGTCTTCCAAAGAGGAGGGAGGTCCGGAGGAAAAGAAAAAAGTTTAGCTGCGTAGTCTTTATAAAGAAAACGCTATTGTAATATGCCTTTGTAAGGATGAACTAGGATAATCTATATATAACTTATATATTTGACATAATAAAATGTATTTGTGTAATTTTACGACTACCAACGATAAGTCATTTCGGACGGGTGAAATAATGCTCAAATGTGTCCAGGGTCCATGGAGCTTAGAACTGTCCGACATTCGTCTTTAAGGATAAGGGAAAACCCCGGAAGAAACCAACCTTATCCAGGTAGCTAACCCTCACCGAGAATCGAACTCGGAACCTCTTGAAGGTGAGGTAGACGCACTTCCATCTACGATACCGGGGCGGGCTGATACTTCTCTGCAAATATGGTGATTTATCATAATGTTTCGTTTGAGTTTGAAATAAAATAAATAATTTTGGAAAAAAGCAATAACCATTGCCAGGAAAACAAAACAAATGTTCACTGATTTATTGAAAATTCCATTTTTCAAATTTCTGTTGGAAAGACAGCCATCATGAAGTTTAAATGGTTGTGTGAGGATGGTTTTGTGTTCATAGAGGGAACGGAAGTATCGCAGCCTCTTCACAGATCTGTTCCACAAATGCTAGGCAGTTTTCCTCTGCAGACTAGGAGGAACCTGTGGTACCAATATGGTGGTTACCCAGCCTATAGTGCACAAATAAGCGCAGCTTGTCTGAACGAATTGTTTTTCAAATCGTAGGATTAGATGAAGAGAACCTATACCTTGGCTAAATCGTTTAGCGTACTTTTTCTTTTGAGTTTTCTGGAAGATACTGTCTACAAGGACATGTCAACTACAAATTGCCTCCTCTGTAATTAGGCTGAAATACTTCGGTGTGCAGTAGTCTTTCCGTAGTGACTGGAAGTGTGTGTGGTCATTTTGAATGTATCCTTCGAAGGTCACTATTCTCTTTAATGATCAAAATCTGCAGGAGTGTAATTCCTTACATTTGTCTTTCAGTTTGCGGTACCGCAAGAGTCAGTTATTAAATTTTCACTATAAGATTAATCGTAACAATTTGCAATCGAATCCTGCAAAAAGCACTATTGATATCCTAATTCACCCTGACGTTTTAGTAACCTGGCATTGTTCTATTTAAACATTTGTATGTTTGCTCAAAAATCATTTTCTCAGTATTATTAAATCTGTTTATATGCTAAACTACAGCTGCTGAGTGCCAAACATCACTGAGAATACCGTATGTCAATAGCGCCTCCATTTCACTAATATCTGTGATGTAAGTTTCCGATGATTTATCCTATATAACATGCATTCCTAAAATTATGGTACAATTTGTTCTTCTTAACTTGTTAATTTCTTCCTAGATATGAAATATGTGAATTAGAAGCTGTTATTGCACTCTGACTTCAAAGCAAGAACAAGTAAGCATGGCAATTCATATAATAATTGCTTACACTGTGATGATAAAATATATTTGTATAATTCATAATGAAGCAGTCTATTACTACTGCCAGTGTACTGGAACTTCATCCCGAAGATGTAAATTTGTTGACATGAAGATGTACATGGAAACAAATTCAAGAAACATCGATCTTGGTTAGGTTTAAACCCACGACCTGTGGATCTGTAAGCCAGTGCTATAGCCAAATGAGCCATCCAGTCATCTGCTAGGATAAAGAGTATATTTACTATTTTTAAACAGTACCGGAGAATTTTAGATACGGGAAGTATACTTCTTTTTAAGGGCAACTGGGAGGTTACTTTTATCCAGACAAGGCTAATTTTTACCAATATTAAAATTTGAATAGATAGAGATTGAAACATTATCAGGAATTTAAATTCGATATGATTACTGTATAATGCTGTGTGCATTTAACTACTGTATTACATTTAAATTAGGTTCACATATGTCCATGCAAAAGGGGCATAAATCACACCGTGTGTCCTGAAAAAATTATTGCGCCCTATATTTCGGGTGCACTTTACTTGTAGAAATTTAAAGCTACATGCACTAAGTTTTATCCTAAATAACCTAAGATACAATTTTATAATATCTGCTAAGTGAAAATCACATATAGCTTATACTATGCACATGAAAAAGTAATTAGTTTTGAGTAAAAAGAAAGTGGATAATATTTTCAAGGACTGAATATTTGTTTTCATCTATTTTATAAATCAAATGAATATAAATGTTAGCCAAATGTGTTCAATGAACATTGAGAGATAACTACCACAAATTTTGTGACAATATCTTTTATAGTTTTTGAAAAACATGCACCTAAAATATGAAAAATCAAGGATTTGGGAAATCACGATCAAAGATTGAGCACCATTCTCAGGAAGTGAGCGTATCTTTACGCCGCCATCTTTAAATTGACGAATTAAAGAATTTTAATACCAGCTGGCAACCTATTTTACAAATATCATTTTAAAGCTGAAGAATTATATAATTTTTAAAATTAAAAATAAACAATGGTTTTTCTGAAACCTATCGACCTCCCAGTGCCCTTAATGTTCATAACAGGTTCTCAAATTTCTAGAATCGCAATGCAGTTTTTAGGTGCATCTAAGGCCATCTACATAGCAAACGTGGCATTAGTACGCGTGAGTGGATGTGTGCAAAGAGCGCATAAGCCTTAACCGTTATTTTCTGTTAATCTTAACATTCAACATGCGTTTTCTCAAGGTGATTGAAGAATTATAGAAAACTTGTATTTCTGTGTGCCAGTTTACTACAACATTAATTTTTGAAAAATGAAGATTAAAGAAGTTAGTACTTTGCTGTTCCTGCAATAAGAAGATTTAATGTTATGCAATATTAAACCATTTATTATAAATGAATAAACTTCAAAATTATATGGAGGGGTAAAAGGTTGTAAAATGCTCAAACTTTATTGTGGAGTACTCCGTTAAGTGTTCCCTTGTAAACTTTCTCTTTATAGGTTTAGTTTATAGGCACTTCAAAAATTAATTTTTTATTTTCAATTTGTTCGAAAAGACTCATTAAAATCGTAGAGAAGATTTTTTGTTCGGAATTAGCAATATCAGTAACGGAGGATGCGGCAAAACTCCTAAGTTTAATTTTTGTATTTAAATATAGGAAACAACACGACCTAATTCCTTTGAATGGTTTATGACTCTGGATTGCACATGTAAAGCAAGAAACTTTTGTTTTGTGTTTTAATTTATTGCAAACGTCCATATATGTTATTAAATTAAATATTTTACTGTCTTGCTCTTTATCTATCTGCTTCTAGTAACATTCTTTAGAGGGATGTTAGCTTTTGTTCCATATGCATCCTTCTATTTTGTTGAAACGAGTAACTTTGTAATAGATTTATTAGCGTACATGAAAGTCTGGTTTCTCTCACTCAGCACGAAAAGTAACAAAATAATTTCCTTACTCGTGGTTAGCAGCAATTGGATATAACACTAGATCAGAAATACTTGAACACCTGTTATATGGCAAGCTAAAGTAATGCTTACAATTATCTTATGTTTCGAACTGTTTAAAATTAACATACATTCCAATTAAGTAATTGTTGATCCAATAGACGATTAAGTATTTCACCTGCCAGGTAAGCCCCAAGTATATCTTGTATTTTCAGAATATTTAGAATACCAAATGGGTTTCCATCTAATAGTTGGGTTAGCTGATTTTCTTGTATGCTCATAATTATTTATGTTTCGGTTTTTTTAATGATATGATATGTTTGTTGTGCATATTCCAAATTTTACAATTTACAACTTTTGGCTACATTTATTTGTATTTACCTTTTTGCTACCTTGGCTTGCATGACACCCAGGTCTTTTGTTCTGCCAGGTAGCTCTTAACCTCCATACCTCTTTGGTTATTTAATTAGTCCCTTTCTTCCCCCTCCTCTTCCTTTCTTACAATTGTTATATTTGTGGCCCATTTTTCTTTTACTTTCTACAAGAACTCACCAATACAGCTTACCTTCTTTTCCTCCCCGCCCGTTAACATTTTATAGCTATTATCCTTTTCTCTACTTTCTCCTATATTTCTTCCCAGACCTTTTTTCTCCATATTGCATCTTCCTAGCATTCTGATACATAGTGTTCTATGCTTTCTTTTCCCCCACACAATTCACAAATTCCCTTTTCCCTACCTCTTATCCCTCTTAGAAATATTATTCCTGTTCTCATTCATGCTAACCCTTCTCTCTCTTGCCTATTGCAGTAATATATATATATATATATATATATATATATATATATATATATATATATGCTTCTCGTCCCCAATTTCTTTTTATTTGCTTGTAAAATTTATTAACTGATTAATTTTAATTATTAATGACATTTTACTGATAATTTTAATAGAATAAAAGTGGAAGGGAAAATGTCTGAGACAAGGAAATTCTTTTAGTCAAGTTAGTAATGAATGAAATTATGAAAGAGATCAATACAATGGATGGATATAACATGGGAAATAAAAACCTTAACATTGTATGCTACGCTGACGATGTTGTCCTGACGGCAAACACAGAGGATGACTTACAGAGACTGCTATATAGATTGTATCTTGGATGTAGAAACTATAACATGGAAATATCATAAGAAACACGAAAACAATGGCCATAAGTTAATTGCCCTTGAGATGTAAATTGGATCTAGAGAGGAAAATAATAGAACAGGTAATGAGAATAACATACCTGGGTGTTGAGTTAAATAGTTGGGGAGCACTGCAGAATGAAGTTACATATCAAGTGCAGAAAACAGCGAGAATTGCAGGCTGTACAAATGATATTATATGGGAAAACAAATATTTAAATAAAGAAACCAAGACTAGAATCTATAAAGTGGTAATAAGCCCAATATCCACCTATGCCTGTGAAGCAAGAGCGGACACTTCAAAAACGAAACAGATTCTAGAGACAAATGAAATGAACGTCTTAAGTACAATTATAGGATGAACAAGAAGAGATAAAATAAGAATTGAAGATATTAGAGACAAATTAAACATTCAAGCAATAGGTGATTGGGTTGATAGAAGACGAAGCGAATGGAATGACCATGTATCCCGTATGACATCGGACAGAATCGCACGTATAGCAAGAGACGGAAGAACATCTCCTGGAAGACCAAGAAAAAAAAAGATGAAAGGACTCCTAATTTCTGGAAGGAACAGGCCGTAGGCCTATATGATGAGAAGAAGAAGAAATTGTAATGATTTCATACTTTCCAGGCTTCCCATATTTATATATCTCCCATTCCTATTCTTTCCATAATTCCTCCAATCTCTGCCCACCAACTACCTTAGTTCTCTGATCTATTTTGCTGTCTCATGCATAATTTCATAATTTCCCTTCTTCTTTAACCAAACACCTTAACCAAACTTTTATTATTATTTCCCTTATTCCATTTCTTTTTGTCTTTTCTAATTCTACTGAAGCTACTTCCCTAGGTGCTGATCTTGGTAAGCCTAGTAGCTCTTTACAAAACCTTCTGTAGTTTTGGTACACCGTTTTGTTTACCTCTGTGCCCCCCAGAACTCAGCTGCATACAATATTTTGGATTCATCTAAGGTTCGTATATTCTGTCTAACCATTTGGTTGTCATTTCTAGTTTATATTTGCATATTCTTATTCCATTCATTGCCACCCTTCATTTTGCTTCAAAATTAGCGTACATTCCAATTAAGTAATTATTGCTCCTTTAGAAGATTAAGTATTTCACTGGCCAGGTAAGCCCCAAGAATAATTTGTATTGTGAGAATATTTAGAATACCAAATGGGTTTCAATCTTATAATTGGATCAGTTGATTTTCTTTTATTTTTAATTTATTCAGTTATGTCTAGCCAAGTTATGTGCATTTTCACTCCTGCGAAATTCTGTTTGTCGTGAACAACCATAAAATAGTTGCTCTCGGGGCTCTCACATTCTTAGAAATGTATATTTGACTTCAATTTTAACACGAAATGTAAACACGACTCAACTTCAACTAATGGAAAGGACAAGCTCGTAAGTAAATTGGTGAACTTGTGTGCACACAAAAGTTACACAGAATACATGTTCAACTTATATTTATAATGGAAAAATAAATACAATTTTTAGTGCTGTGTTCAGAAGTTGAGTTTTGTGCGAACGTGAGCATTAAATAAAGCTTTATAACATGATAAATTGAATATTTGAGGTGTGTTGAAACTAAGCCATACTTAAAAAAAGTTTCCTATTTTAAACATCTGAATATAGTTTCTTGCGCATACAAAAATATTACACATAAAATAACTTATTGAAACATATTTTTTAAATTAAAATAATTAAAAAACCCAAACAGAGGTCCTTTACTTTTACACATATGTTCTTATATATTAATCAAATGGTATTTGAAATTACTCTGAAATATAATCCGTGTATTGTTTAATAGTAGAAAAGAAGTTGTTGTTTATAAATAAAAGTTTTTAAGGCAAAAGTGGTGCTAGAACATTTTCTAAAATGTTACTTATACTACGTTTAGAGAATCTGCTGAGAATTGGAGAACCAGAGAATTAATGGAAACCATTATCTCATCTCTGAAGTATAATTAAACACATCTTGACAATCAGTTGCTACTCGCTTTGTATGCCGCGTACTGGAGCAGAGACAAAGTTGGCAAGTTGAGTGTTTTTAAGAATTTGGAGCACGAATCGATATCTCTCTGGAATTCAATTACAAACTCAAACACATACACTCACTCGTACATCAGATTGACAGAGAGGTGCTTTCCGTCGAGTCATAATTGCATTCACTTCAGTCCAGTTGGAGACTGGCTTTTATTGAATTACGCTATCCTGTATTTCACGAAAAAACATGTGTTGCAAATGCCACGCTGCCTCAATAGGTTACAGCTGTAAAACTCTAGCTCCCGTTCCCGAAACAACGCTATTGTGCTATACCAAGTTTCAACCACATGGATATATTTGTAGGTATATTCTAAAATATACATATTGTTTGAAATGGAGGTTTTCTTTGTTAACGTTTCAGTAAAATGGAGGTGCTACTAAATTCTGTGTAAAAATATACATACTGTTAAAATAACCTGCCCAGAATTTTTAGCAAAATGTTTTCATATGAAACACAGCGTGCAACAGGAAATTAATATGCAGTATGCCGGTACGCAGACACAATACTATCACATACACATGGTAGGATGGAAAATGTAAATTTATTATTCATATTTAAACTTTCATGTTACTTCCTTGCAAAATTATATTACTATATCCGGGTATGGGTTGACGAACTAACGGCGAGCCAAATAACAAACTGGTAATTTCAGGGACTATAGCTACAGGCTGTACGATGAATTCACCATTCTCGGGCAATGAACTCTTTTTTTTTTTTTTTTTTCTTTTTTGTAATTTACGTCCTCCAACGTTAAGTCATATCGACGATGAATGGAATGGGTGAAATGATTCTCAAATGTGTCCAGTGTCCAGGGAACTTAGAGTTACCCGACATTCGTCTTTCAGGATAATGGAAAACCCCGGAAAAGACCTTATCATGTTAACCCACACTGACCGAGATTCCAACTCGGGACTTCTTGAACGTGAGGCAGACATGCTACCACCACACTACCGAGGCGGGCTCGCAATGAACTTGGCGACAGAAGAATCGTATTTAGTACATCACGCAGCCTTTGCACGTACATAGTACTATAGTTTTCGGGAACACTAATATGCCTTGGTAAGATTTTGCTGTTATAGTTGGTAAAAGATCTAGGTTCATTGTTCGACCTTCTCTCTCTAGTTGAGTAGTAATATTTAAAGTTGCAATTTTTGACAGTCGCGCCTTAGTCTAGTTTGAATTCTTCAAGAAGTATGTGCTCCGCTCGGTAGCGTGGTGTTAGCGTGTCTACCTCGCGTTCGAGAGGTTCCGAGTTCGAATATCGGTCAGGGTGAGTTACCTGGATAAGATTTTTTTCTGGGGCTATCCCTTATCCTGAAAGAAGAATGTTGGATAAATCTAAGCCTGGGTTGACTTAAGCATCAGTTCACCCATTGCATTTATCGTCCGTTATGACTTAACTTTGGAGGACAAAAATTACATGAATAAATAAGTAAATGAACATATATGTAACGGTAATATTTCTTCACAGAGAATGTGGCCAAAGGGAATCACAAGGGACTTATCTCAGCATAAATCGAAAGTGAAGACGCTCTCCAAAATGGATTCCATCATACGCCCAAGACAAGTACCAAATCACCGAGTACGCAATTAAACTGTAAAATGTGTTAATGTGTTACACCATAAGTATTTGAGAGTATGTGGAGTTGTGATTTATCGGCAATTTGAGGTAGACAATGTGTGATCCACAATTTACATATTGTATTTTATACGTTAGACTGAGCCGACCCTTACTCGGAAAACGCGATCATTCATGAACTCCCGAAGGAATACAAGTACGGTTCCACAAATTTTCCAGATGTGTAGGGTGCCTAACTTACCTGCAAGCCAACACGTATCATAAGATTTCTCGAAATCGAAATACATGCCGACGGTCTGACATCTTCTAGAAACCGTCCATGATCTGCGTCGACATTGACACTAGATGGTCCACTGTGGAATGACGACGGCGAAAACCACATTGAATGTTCGTCATGCATTCCAACACCTTGCAGACGCAACTGGTGAGAGAAAGAGGACGATAGCTGGAAGGCAGATGTCGGTCCTTCCCAGTTTTCAAAATAGCTATGGTGGTGGTCTCCCGCCACTTCTCAGGAAAACTTCCGTCAACTCCTTACCTTCGGGAGAGAGGTGTTGTGAGAATCGCACGTGGATACCCACTGGTCCTGGTGCAGATAGTCGCGAAGATGAATGTGCGTGTTCGAACTCTGTCAGGGTGGAAAGGTGATTGTAATTTTGGCATGAGATTCTGCGAAGTTGTTGATAAAATCAAGCCGAATAAGGGTTTACCTTATAAATTATGATTAGCCAATAAATTTATATGAAAATGTAAAAAGCATTTAACCTTATTCATTAGTAAATACTTAAACGCGAATTTTAATCAGATGAGAAGATGTAATTCATTCATGGGCAATTCTTCCCAAACCTTTCTGAGTATAGAAATTATAGATGCCTAGCAGCTCATTATGTTCGAATTACTACAAAATGCCATACTGAAGGTCTATTAATTGACTTTCTTGTTTCATAGAAGAGTGGAAGCATTAAACTTCTGGATTTGTTAATTTCATTATAAAAACTGATGTCACGCATCAAATCTATTGTTATTATTCATTTGCATTTTTGGTTACTTTCACTAAAGCATTGCTACGATATGAACAATAAAAACAGAATTCCAATTAGGCAATAGATTTAAACCTCTACCATGTCGTTGGAGCCGAGAATTATCCTTTAGGCAATATGTAGGGAAATACAGCTTCTCGTACTTGCAGACTTGGGTATGCGTCCTAATTACGTTTGAAAAAATAACAACACCTGCAATGTAATATGTCAAAAAAGAGCCAGGGTGCACTGGGGCATGCTGTATATCGCAAGCCTACACACACCGATATCTATCTGAACGCTCATAGTTTCCATCGGAGGTCTCAACGACTGGGAGTTCTCAATACACTGGCCCACAGAGCTTTGTCAATATCTGATCCCAGTCACTTAAAACAAGAATTGCAGCACCTGAGACTCACTTTCCGTCAAAATGGCTACTGCGAATATGACGCTGAAGCCTCGATCACCAAAGCTAGGAAAGAGAAACCTGTAATACAGCAAGCGTCAGATAAGCCTACCGCTACAGCCTGCATCCCGTTTACCGGCAATATATCCGGCAGAATCAGCAGAATTCTCGCCAAATACAACATCAGGACCATCCACAAGTCACCTCCAAAGATTAAACATCTTTTGAGGCCAGTGAAAGACAAACTGGACTTTCAAGTTCCGGGAGTGTTCGCATTCCCTGTGAATGTGGGACACCGTATATAGGACAAACTGGAAGGACCATCACTACTAGAATAATCGAACATGAACGGGGCATTCGTTCAATGCAACCTGAGAAGTCTGCGCTGGCAGAGCATTGTTTTGATAACGACCATAGAGCCAATTATCGGGAGACGACGATCTTGGCAAAATGCAACAGTTACTGGGAGCGGAGAATTAAGGAGGCTTTGGCGATTACCTCTGAAAGGAGCCCGCTTAAACGTAATCCTGGATTTCTGTTCAGCTCCTCTTGTAAACCGGCCTTAAGGGTATGTATGACTGAAATTTTCAAATTCTGAACTAATAATGCTAGCTTTTTCAAATTTACTTCATAGGTATAGTATATTGTATACATGTTACAACCTAAATTTAAACCATTTTTCTCCAGCAGTTTAGAAATTATGATAAATGTTGTATGTTTTTTGTTACGTCACTGAAAAAGTCCCTTGCGACAAAATATTTTGAATTTTGGTCTAATATTTTAACCCTATTTCCATAATACACATAATTTTTTAAATTGCTCTGGGTTTTTCTGTGTCTTTTTTAGTTTAGGTCACAAAAAAATTTTAATTTACAGATATTCTTTTTTTGTCTAAAAAACTGTAAGTTTTGTGTTTGAAAACTAAAAATATATGCTTATATACATTTCACAATAAAACCTCAGTGCAATTTCCATTCCTCATGATATTATGAACCTGTGTAGGAAATTTCATGAATGTAGTACAAAAACTGCATCGCAAGGAGCATTTTACAGGAAGAAAAATGCTGAAAATATGAACATTGAGAAAACAGCGATTAAAGATTTCATTGCATAACTCACATTAAATTCCACCAGGCTAATAGGTTGGACCCTCAGATTTCTTTTTCCTCTCCTCTGTTGCTGCTTTTTCCACCTTTTTCTTCTTTAGATGTTGCTTTTCTTCTGCACAACTTCGCTTCTTGCTTTGCAGGATACGAGTCTGATCTCGCTGCACTGAAGTTTTCCTTGCTGAGTCTACTACACTTTCACCTCTGATATTTTGCTGCAGCTCCAATGACTTAAGACTACCCAAGTTAAACTCACTGATGCTTTTAATAACAGCAAGATCCAGTTTTTGTTTTGATATGAAAACTTCCTTTGGGCACTTATTCCATATGACATGATGCAAAGATTCATTGGCATTCTGTGTTTTCCCTGGTTTGCACCTCTCTAGTAATGTTGTAGAAGCCAGCCTCTGATATATTGGCAACATTTTAGGAACTATTTTGTCTGAAAGCCTTATTTTTCTTTTCTTGAATTGAAAATTTAAGAACGGAAAACAGACAAAGAATGTGGATGTAGGCAAAAGAGGGCGTGACTCTGACAGAGTTTAAAGGCCACCGACATTTAAATAAGCACTTAAAAATGGCGTCCGGAGGCAAATTATACATTTTTCACATTCGGGAATGTCTTAATTATTTTATAGAATTAGAATAAAAAAAGTCGTTATTTTCACAATTTTCATGAAATTTCAGTCATACATACCCTTAAAAATGGAAATCCATCGAATTATGAAGCAAAGATCAATAGAGCTTGATAATCAAGTTAAGTAATTACGTTTCTTTGACACAATTTTCTATACTCAAGCCATCTCCTGATCTGGCATTTAATTTACTGAATGCAGTTTTTTGTTCAGTAATGCGAATTCTGATAGTGCTTTTTTATATTTGTGTTATATCCAGTATTTCATTTGTGGTATAACATTTTATAAATATCCTGATGATGGGAGAGATGTACACTCCCGAAATGTGGATATATAATCATATTTTCACCTGACTGGCTGCCCGACAAGAAAGTGAGCGTATTCGTCGCCAGGAAAGCTTCAGGTCTTATTTTAAAGAAAAAGGTATATCCCGATTGCTGTCAGCCAAGTTACGTCACTTTCCACACCATAAATAGGTGTTTTTGAGGGAATGGATCCTAAAATGGAGGATGCCTAGACGAACTTGAACACTAACGCGGAAATCACAGAATATTATCCTTAACAGTATTGCTGAACAGGCATTTGTCAGCATCCACGCTAACGCGCTTGGACTAATCACATTACTGTATGGCAGGCCAGACACGGAAAACATCATTTTCACCTTCAAAGGCTTTAAAAAAACTAAGCTACTGTCCCCATGTATCTGGACTCTTCAGCCTCTATATGCAAAGCCTTTCCTGTTTGATGGATTGGAAAAGAGAATAGAATATTGTGGTTTAAACACCAGGCTATCCGAATTTCAGTCCCATTTTTCCAGATGGACACAATCTGAAACGCGTTCGTTATCGTGTGTGCTCATTTAAAATAACATACGTATTAGTTACTGGTTTACATGTGCTTTAGAACTTTGTAGCCGTAGATTCGATATTAAAACGGGCATAATTTTCCACTCTCAAATATTAATACTGCCTCTTAAGTAATGCATTTTAAGGAAAAGAACTATTTGAAATGTATTTGACAGGCAATTAACTAATTTTCAAAGTATATACTATTAGTTTCTTTAATTTTGAATCATCGATCACTAAGGCTTTTGGTGCAAGGAATTCGGTAACATCCGCTTGCACTGCTTCAAAGATGTCAAAAATTTCTTTCACGAGGAAAATGGGTTATGGATCCAAAAATATGGTCATCAGATGGTACGAGATCAGGGCTGTTTGCTGGGTGTGGTAGTAGTTCGATTCCTTCCAATTCCTGAATTTTGTTCTTGGTTGACCGTGCAGTATGCAATATCACTCTATTTCAGTTAACTAATGCTGGGTATTTTCGTCTGAAAATTCCATGAACTCGTTGCAGTCGTTGAGAATAAAGATCCGCATTTCTCGCCCGCCCGTTTTGAAGTAGCTCTCAGTGAATCACACCTTCAAAACTCCACCAGACACACAAGATTATTTTGGGATGGAACTGATTTTTTAAAGATGACTTTGGTAGGTTCGAAGGGATCAAGCCACTGTTTCAAGGCAATAGGGTTCCAGCAACATAACCATTTTTCACCTCGTGACTTTCATCCTGTTGAATTTTCAGTTCCTGAGGTGTAGGTCTACAGATTTTGTATGATTTTGCAATTTATTGTGACTTTGTGGATTCGTAGAATTAAAAGTCCAATTTGCAGAAAATAAAAATCGTTGCGTAGGAACACACTGTTCAATTATTACGTAACAACATTACGTCACATTCACAAAGTCTGCAACGTTCTGATCAGCTCTCAACACTCGTGTTACAGAACTACTACTGTTTCAACTCGTCACTTCCTTAAATACCTCATTCGTAATTCGAGAGATTTACAGAATAATAATGAACCCTAAATAATCCATATGTTACCAGAGGTTTCCATTTATTGCAGTTTTTTTTCGGCAAGTCTTTTATGTCAGCTATCTTCATTTGCCGTCTCTTTGTGTACACTAGCCGCGCTATTGTTAACTGCTTATGCAAGCCCTTTATTTCCGTGAAACAATAGCCGCCGTCTGTTTCCTATTTGTGCCGAAACTTTTATGCCTCTTGCCGCAACACTGCTCCCTCCTCAAGGCTGGTCGTCCTTAAGTGTTTTCATCTCCACATTTCAAACGCTGTAACCATCGTTGTCGCTGACGCTCCCTAACGACACCTTTTCCTTTCTCTTCATATGTTCTTCGAGCTGCGACAGCCGCTTCATAATCTTATGTCCAGTAGTGTCTTAGAAGTATTCTACGTTTAAATTTCCTTATCTCCATTTTGTGATTGTCTATTAACAACTGAAGACTGATATATGCTCGCAATATACTCATCACTAGCCATGGCATCCTGTAAATAATACTGACAAACCAAAGAAGCCCAATAAATTTTCCAAAATATCAAAATAAACAAATCGAACTTACGTATGAGACAACCTAATAGGAGAGCTTTCAACAAAGGATTATCATAATTTTTTTACGGTTACAATTTTTCGCACTAAAATTCAATCGTATTATATTCTGTTAGCTTCATGTGAAACAAACACTTGCCTGTGAGAACCAGGCAAGTTCAGACATGTTCAGAATCGCATACCGCTGCAATGAAAGTAACATACTGTTAAAGTTGGTGTTAGAGGAAGATCCAGAATCTCTTTCAAACTACTGATGATACTTGTCTACATCATTTTGATCCTGAGAGCAAACAGCAGAGCTCAGTATGGAAATCTCCTTCATCACCAACCTCCCAAAAGGCAAAAGTGGTTGCTGCTGCTGGGAAAGTTATGGTCATCTAATTCTTTGATATTCTTGGAATGGTTTATCAGCATGTTGTAGCTGCACACACTTCAGTAACTGGACAATACTACAGAGATGTCCTGGAAACATTGCAAGTCTCTATCAGGTGCAAAAGACCACATTTCCGTGAAGCAGGCTCGATGCTCCATATTGCCAATGTTGTTGCTGAATATCTTGCAAACATCAACGTGAAGTGCATCCCTCACCCTCCCTATAATCCGGATTTAGCCCCATGTGACTCTTCTCTATTCCCTAACTTAAAGAAACGCCTTCGTGGGAGGCATTATCCATCATCAGAAGCAGTGGTGAAAACTGCGGAGGTGATTTTGAAGAATCTCTTAAAAATGGTTTCCAGCATATCTTTGAAGACTGGCTGAAACTCTGGGACAAGTGCATGGCATTCAGGGGAGACTATTTTGAGGAGAAGCATCAAAATTGTGAGGATGTGAAAGGGTACGTTGTCAAAATAAAGTTGTGATCATTTTTTATTGAACAGCCTTCGTACTTTCCAAGTCAGCAACATATTTTCTAATTTTATTTTAGTTTAGTTCACTAATACACAGCTTTATCTTTAACAGTGGCTCAAGGATACTCTAAGTCAATAGCTAAAATTTACTTGGGTTTACTAATACAAAAATTAAGGTACTTATCGACATAAGATGATCACGAGGGACAAAAATGTTTCAGTGAAGTAAGAATGCATTCCTTAGAAAATAAATAACCGAAAAAAATGTCAGAGCTGTAATCAAATTATATAGACCTATTGATTTGTGAAGCCCTTTTTTATCCAAACTGAGTAAATGAAATAAAAATTACATATATAATTTTCATATTGCCAGAAGGAACACTTGTGTAGCAGAAAGCGTCACTGAATGAAAACTAAAGCAGTCTTTAGTTTGTTTTGCTCGATTTACCACAATAATAAAATTGAAGGAGGTGAATATTATTGGTTTTGAAGTAACTAATATTAAATTTTTGATAGGAATTAATATTTACTTTACCTAATTTTGTTCATATTTTATTTTTAAGAACAATAATGAAATTGATCCTGGCCAACTCTCGAGGGTGCTTATTCTATATTATGAAGTACTGTATTATAAAGTACTATCAACTTCCAAATCGAGGTTTTAATAATTGCCAAAGGATCTCGATTGGTTCTAGACTTCTCCGCGAAGATATACTTACCAGCGATTGAATCAACAGGGCTCCCGTTATTAAGTTGCAAGTAGCTTAAGTACACTCTCTTTGATTTTGCAGTGTAAATTGGTTAAAATACACAGAACTATGGTTCAGAGTTCCGCTCTATATTATTGTTTTAACCAATTAAAATTTAATAACGTTCCGTATTCGTGAGCATAAATCCATTATAAAGGAACCAAGTTTCCTTATGTGTTATTGCTTTTAGCCTACTAAATTTCATGTGAAGTAGGGTAGTATGAAACCCGAGAGAAACTCAAGTCATACTTGGTTGCCCATCTATTAAAAGCAAACACATTAACTGATATGATTTTTTTTCTCTGATTAAGAATACTGAGATGTCATCGTACTTATATTGAGGACGATGACAATGATGATAATGTGTAGGAGGAGGAAAACAGAAGGAGAGAAAGAAGGAGAAAATTCAAATAAGATCTTTACAAACTGAAACAATTTAACCCTGTTCTAATAAAATATATTTATAAATATTCTATAATATCTCAATATATTATCAAATATTTTATGTTAGCTCCTATATAGTTTTCGTTTACAGCAATAATCGTGTAAACAATGCCATAAGTGGAAAATAAAAGGTTCATCTTTGGTCGAAGCACAACAGGTATTAGCCGATCGAGAGGGCGCCACATTAACTTAAAACATTTCAAGCATGGGAAATCCTTTGTAATTGCCGCTCTGCCTATGGGATTTTCATGGCTTATCGGCTTCGATAGGAGAATGATGTGTGAGATCAGGCGATGATGTTCAGAGGATTGTGTTTGGGGTTTTATTTGCGTTCTTTAAGATGCTCTTGTTGGGATGCGCCTTTGTATGGCACGGAGAGGGGGAGGGAGCTGCTGTAGATCTTAAATCTGTGGTTGGGCTAGGGCGGTGACTAATCCTTTGGAACTGGAGATGTTAGGGATCCCGGATATGGTGGCCCTCTTGTGAGCCTCTCTCTCCTCTATCCTGCAACTCACAGTGAAAACACAATTTTGGGTGATCTGCGTGCGCTGGGCTGGCCGTTCCGCGGGACTTTTCCATAGTCTGTACCTTTGCCTTTTACTATATTCCTAAAAGGGCTAAAAGTTGATTAGCACGTCCCATGTTTGTACCTGTGTTACTGAGTCCATTAAGAGCCTCCAAGTCTATTACACAGGCCACGCCGTGGCCGAGGGGTTAGACTGCTCAACTCTCACCAAGTCGGCCGGGTTCGATCCCAAACAAAATCATGTGAGATTTGCGGTGGGCAACACGGTACTGCGGCGGGTTTCCTTTGGGAACTCCGGTTTCCCCCACCATCATTCCAACAATTGCTTCATTATCATCTTTCCTGTCATTTATTTCGCTCTCATTCAGTTATCCAATTCAGCACTGGGCTGATCACACATCCTGGGCTCATCATACATCCTGGGTTCTCTATCCGATCCAGAATTTGATTCCTCCACTCGACAGCATGAAACAGAGGAACAAGAATACCTTAACACCGCAATAGGTGCTAATACTAGGGAAAGTTAATAAGACGAAGACGAAGTCTCTTTCACAATGAACAGAAGTAAACATCCAAGCATGTATGGGTGAAGCTTGGTATTAGCTTACTGCTCCGAATTCGCTAGGTCGATTCGGAAGCACGGACCTAATGAAGGAGTCTTAAGATTACTACCCGTTTCTAATAAAACACTTTTAGAAATGACATTGTTATATTTCTCATTTGAATTAATAGTAATGACATCTGTACATTTTCCATAAACACTATTGAAAATACTTAGTCGTAACACACTCTTACAAATTACGTTTCCAAACGTATAGATTCAAAAATGATGTTTTATGTTCCACAAACTTTTGGCCCTTTCGTAAATTTTTAGCCACATTCATGCAGCAAAATTACTTGGAAGTGTAAGGTCATTTCTGGTGCTGGACAGGTGGAGTCAGACTAACACTTCAATGCCATATCCCGGCTGTAGCATTGAATTTTCAGTCTGCCTTCACCGGTCCAAAATTTGGCTTACACATAGATGGAGTGAACGATCAATTTAATTTCCATTTCTTAGTTGTTAGGCAGCTAACATTTTTCTCAGACGTTGTCATCATAAAAGAGGTCATTTGTAAATAAACACAATTCTCTTTAAAAGTTTTATATATAGAGTTGGTTACGAGATAAAGACATCGAACCTTTAAAACGTTTATGTGTAGCCTCATTATTTAGTTTTGCGTACCAAAGTATTATTAAGTTTTAATAGTAATTTGGGTAATCTGACCTTAGTGGGAACAAATAGATAAAGCCTGATACATTAAGGATGCTTATAACTATGGCAATTAAAAATAGCAATACAAGTAACCGTAAGTGGTTAAAAAGGCGGGGGAAAAACATTTCAGAATGAATCTGGCATTTAAAGCCAGACTAAACAGTAAAAGAATGCTTAATATGCAGTTTCTTTATAAGAGTGATTTGGGCGGTTTGCTAACGAACGTGGATACACAACGGAAATTAGACCTATCTTTCATCGGTGGTAATGAGACGGCCTGTTACAGCGTTCCAATTGTTCTCTTGATTATATTAATGTGTAACTTGACCAAGATTAAGCTTCAGGCATCAACAACATGGAGATATCTCCAGCCATTATCTTCTTTATTTTGAAACCAACAAAAATTACATATTTCGATGTTTCCAAAATTCCTCCATCCAACATGAACATCGTTATCGTGAAAAATAAACCGGTGATATTTTCAAACGAAACGTGTTTTCTAGTTTATTACGATGGGAATGGAAGGGTAAGTAGGCTTAAAGGATACACAAATATTTTAAGAACTAAGTGCATGGATATTGTATTATCATTGGATGACCAAGGCACATGGAAAAATGAAAGAATGTCGTCATGTTTCAGAAAACTCTAATTATATTACAAATTAAAACCAATAACAATGAATGTGTTAAAAGCAGCTATTTCCCATAAAATTTGACAAATTGTGAGATTGAACCAGATTTACTTTTTGTGTATTTGTGCAGTAAGTTTTTAACTAATTCTTACGACTTTATTGGTTACGCAAAAGCATACAGAATGAAGAGAATTTTAGAGGAAATTCAAACACATTTCAATAAATATTTTAATTTTCTATTAGAATATTTTAATATGTTATATTTTTGCACCATAAAGGAAACAGTTTTAGAGTAAATCAAAATTTTTAATAATTATTTACTTTAAAGTTAATTTCGCGTAAAGGGCCTTCATAAAAATTCTCCCTGTATAAGATACTAAATATAAATGGTAGTAATGTTTCGTATTTAACGTAATTTTGCACTTTTGAGATATGTTGTTCATGGAAGGGCACTCCGACATAATCACACAAAGGCACCTTTTTCTAGAAATCCTCTTTTTAGGATTCCATATTGAACGTTTGTGTGGAATTTACTAGTTCTAATTGCTTCAAGTACGTATTATAGAAACTAAAACCAAAATGTGAATTGACCTTTGTGGATATTAAAGTTTGTTGGACGGAGAAATTTTCAAGAAACTTTTAATAAAGCCTTCATTGAAAAAAGGTTGGTTCTAGTTTGAAGCAGCTAATATGGAATCAAGAGAAGAAAACAAAATTAATTAGTAAGGAAAATAAGAAAATGGAATGGCTGCCAAAGGTAAGCTGTCTTCACTATTCTACTTAGCACCTTCAGAAGGAATTGATGTTTTTCTAGCTAGTTTTTGGAACAATAATGGAGTTCTAATGCCAGTAGGAGGAAGAGGGAGAGTTCGTACGCCGTTAATATTGTACCGTTAGCAAAACAAATTATTTCTAGGTATATGCTAATGCAGATTAAATACAAATGCAAAGTATGATATGTAGATAAAGCAAGAAGATAAATGTTATGACTATTGAAGAAATATTTGAAAGATATTTGGAATAACTTTGGGCAAGTAGCATTGGACTCTTGGAATATAGTGTAAATGCAATATATCTGTAGCCGGAGGTCACATAGGGGACTACAATGCAAAGGAAGGTGTTAGTAAAGTAACTACGTTTTCTGAGACGTACTTGAGGAAAGAAGCAAAAGAAAGTTTCACAAAGTGTTTGGTGGGGCTGCGATGAAGTACAGATGGCACGCTAACCTTTGCAACGAAATCTGGTAATAGTTTTGTAAACGTTTGATATATATCTAAAAATATATTTTTTGAAGTGGATACGCAATCTTAATGCTTAAGCTAAGGAAGAACAATCCCCAATGTGTTCGCTGGTTGGTTACCAACGCGTTCCACATGGCTTCGGGGTGACCTCGTCCCATCACGTGATGTCTGGTCCCATTTCTCACTTGGAGACACCCAGAGGGCGGGTCCATTACCTCCAATGATAGGGTGATAGTGAGGCTGACGGTGAGGCGAGAGTATTTACAGCTTATGGCTTGCACTCCGAAACACGTTGGGCACAGGCGACACTTCACATGTGATAGACAGGAGTGAAGACCTGAATAGGGCTACTTAAAATCGCCACCCCAGAGCCGTGACCCAAACTCGGGACCTTTGGCACGGGAGCCGCGAACGAAACTACTGCGCTAACCTGGGGCCCTTATCCCGAAAGTGTACAGAAGAAGAAAGTGAGCTGTTTGAGAGGGGAAGTACCCCAGACGTTTGCTTTTGTTAGGGTGAAAATTTTAAAATATTGAGTTTTCTTTAAGTATTAAACATTTCTTTAAAAGAATCTAACCACCAGTGTTTTTAAATGGTAAAACAGTGTACTTATAACTATTGGCTGTTTGACACATGAATAAAGTTTTTAGAGGAGGCTGCTGGTGTAACAGAGAAGGCGGTGCTTGTTCATCAAAACATCAGCACAGCCTACGTAAAACAACGAATAGTTTTGCACTTGCGAGAACGATATCCCACGTCTTTAAGGTATTTTACAGAATGTGTCTTTTCCTTCAAAATCTGTTTTTATTTTTAACAGATTCACGAGTATACATACTTTAGAAATTTCCCTTCTCTGTTCGTAAAACTTGAGAAACGATGTGCGCATAACACGTTTTTCTATCCCATTGAGTTCGAACCTTATTGGATGTGGGCGAAGTTTACAGGTGTTGAAAGTTTTCTCCCGTACACTTTGAATTTTATACTCTTTCACAGTTCGTCCATTTTTCCCCACTGCTGTTGCTGTCCTTTTATAGTACACTAAAACGTGCCTTCAACTCACCCTTAGGTGAGTGGAAATCGGTCTTGAACGGAAATAATTCACGTTCCCAAGAACTTGGGGATGAAAGACATGCTAAAATTCATTTAAGCAGAATCTATCTTACACTGCAAACGAAAATCAAAGTACTCATTTTAACGAAACATTTTCAAACTCGGAATGTTTGTTTAATAAACATTTCAGGCAACCGGTGGAAATGTGCATTGTGTGCTCTAAGTATGTGATATTTCAGTTGAAATATAACCATATGGCTGCGACCTGGCCTATGAAGGAATACGGTGCGGTAATGACGCCACGAATACTCATAAACCTGTCACACGTTTACTGCATAGAGTTAAGCATAACAGACAGCAATAGCACAGTACACCTCTCAACTTAAACAAAGGTGGTGGTCCATTTCCTATTGTCAAACATGGCCTCAAAAAGAAGAATTTTACTGCTGGACCATAACATGAGCATGAAAATGATTTTTCTTAGTGAGAGATAACTTGATTTTAAGCGATCAAGGTGGTGTTCAACTTAAACGAAACTCAAGTTTACAGTATTCTAAAGAAGAAAACGAAAATTCCTAAGCACTAGGAAAATTGTGCAGATGGGAAAAATAAGGAGAAAGCAACTTAACTGAAAACCAAGACATTAATGATACATAAGTTGTGGGTTGGTTCGCTACTGTTTTAATAAACAGCGATGCATTTCTGGTCCTATGTTACAAAAATATAGTAAAAAGGTAGCCGAAAAAGATACTGTTTTCATATTATGTATCATCAGCCGTTACTGATACATCCGTTAGTCTCTTGGTGTAAGTTTTTCAATACTTGTGTAATTTTCTTTTAGTGATGTTATTATTAAAATAATAAGCACTCCTACGATGTCAGACACAATTGGATAACTATAGAAGTGAGACAGTTTGAATGTAATTGAATCTCCTTAATGTTGCTTGTAGAGAAACGACTGAGTTGCGTAACATCTAAAACAGATTATTTTAGTTAATTCATGGAAATTATTAATTTCCCCACGCTAGCCGTATATAGCCTAAGATATTTGATGGATAGAGTCAACATGAAAAATTCAATACCATGACCGGGATTTGAACCACGGATCTCCTGGTTTCCGTCCAGTCGCTCTTAATCTTTGAGCTACCATTGCCAACGTGCCGTCCTGACATTAAATTCTCCAGTTGACTCAAATATCTTAGTCTATATTCGGCTAGTGTGGAGAAATGATTAATTTCCACCAATTAACTAAAATAATAAGAGAGAAATGATGAAGCCTGGGACTTAGGTACCTACGATAGTAAGTCGCCACAAACGGTGTATCTCGGATGCGAATGTCCCTAGTGGTCTACCGGGAAAAAGGTAGGCGAAAGAATGGGCAAGACTGAATTCAAAGAATCCACAGGATGCTTAGACAATATCCGCAACATTCATTTGCTCGCCTCGGTAGCGTGGTGGTAGTGTCCTGCCTCACGTTCAAGAGGTCCCGAGTTCGAATCTCGGTTAGGGTGAGTTACCTGGATAAGGTTTTCAACGGGGTTTTCCCTTATCCTGAAAGACGAATATCAGGAAGCTCTAAGCTCTATGGACCCCGAGCTCATTTGAGCATAATTTAACCCATATTATACATCGTCCGATATGACAACTTTTGAGGACGTAAATTACAAAGATACATTTTAATTCAAGAGCGTTTGCGCTAGCTTTCTTAATATGAGCGTACACTCGGGTTATTCTATGACCCGCATTTATTTTGCAATATTTAAGTTATATTGATACTTATTTTTCAAGCTTATTTCCTTTATTAACATATGGTTAAGTTTGTCAACCATGTAGCGTACCGTTTCCACGCACACTACATTTGAATGCAATCTGAACAAGATCATTACACTGTCGTATAAATGTAATGCATGAATATTTGTTTACTGACATAAAAGCATGCAAACCGATAAAAAAGAAATTGGTAATGGCATCTCTTAGAGAGTAGCAGCAAGTCCCATTATTAACACATTCATTTCCAAATTGACAGTGGTATAAAGAGGTGAGAGTTAATACCGAAATTAAAGGATTTCAATATGTAAAGAATCATAATGGATTTCAAAGGTATGTTGGATCTTTGTTACAGCACGTGTAGGGGCAGTTGGTTGAGTTGTGTAACAAAAGACACGAGAGAAAGAGGTTTTCTTAGCAAGAAAACCTGAATGAATGACACTTGACTTTGTTTGAAGGGGGTATTCTTCGGACTCTTAATAATGGCATGACCAAGAATAATAATCACAATGGAAAAAATAGTCACAAAGGTTTTTTGGTTCAATAAAGGGCTTCGAGAAAGTGAAAGTTACACACCCACACACAGCTATGTATAGTGTGAGGACAGACGGTCCACGGCTTGGAGCCGATTAAGGCAGTTATCTGGTTCTGTCTTGGGCAGAGAAGACCAGAAGTCATGAGAGAAGATATTTTTCGGTTCATATGTACGTAAAGAACGAATTAAGTTTTATCGAGTAATAAGCCTTCCGCCTACAGTCACTCTAAACAGTGATATATTGGTAACCATTGGTCGGCAACTTTAAGTTTGACGTTATGATAAAAAGAAGCAGTCATTAAACCAGTTTGAAACGGGCATTACAGATTCATTAGAACTAATCCTTACTCATACATATCCACGAATACCCTGAGAGAAACCTCATTGCTCTACCCTGAGCTACTCATATTATTTGCATCAAATTGTCGCGGCAAATTGGAACTCTTTCCTCGACAACTTATTGCAGAGTTCAAGTCTAGGAGTTCTTATTGTGCTTTTCGGCCCAGGAAGATGTTTTTCTAAGTTCCTAATGTTTATTTCACCAGCCTTTGCAAAATCCTCTCTTGTCATTTTGCAATAGCTATCTTTCCCAGGAAAACAGTTTTCAGAACTAAGAGGCATAGACTCCTCTACATCACTTCACCACTGTTTATTAGGTCGTCCTCTAGAGGTTCGTTTAATATCTTCATTACCTCTGGAGTTATTTTCTTACATGAAACAGCAGTTATATTGCTACAGTATAATTGGTACTAATATTGGTGCATGCACACACACTTACGTGTCAGTAAAATGACACTATTTACGTGGAAAGGCGCGAGGGTAACTACAATCCCATCCTGACAATGCTGAACAAACACAATCCTTCATTTTGCAAAATAGAATGTGACTGTATCAACAAAAGTTCAAAAGAACAATGAGCGAATAGCAGGAGTAAGAGACAGGTGAAGTCATTGGCAATGTTGCCAGATGCAAAAATGTAACATTAGGGTACTTTATACTCCAGCGCCCGCTCTTGGGTTAACGAACTTTGATTCACCTTTGTGGTGAATTGAATGACGTTAACATAAAACCCATGACTGATCGGTTTGGCAAATTACCTTCAATGATCGAAGGATATAACCCTGAAAACATAGCAGACGGCGACGAGACGGAATTATTCTTGCGCGCGTTACCGAGTAAGTCATTGTTGTTAAAGGTGATAAATGTTTGGAGGTAAATTGTTTACGGAATGGTGGATGTTTTCATGTGCATTTACGTAAGATGAAATGAAAAACATCTTCATTAAACGGAAATCTCTGTTTAATGGAAATATTCGAGAGAGTTGTTCGATTCCGCTGAAGACAGGTGTCACTATATTGTATATGGGATAATGATATTTTTGTATTCCTGTTATTTACAAAATAGTAACATACTGAATACACTGCCTGCATTTGGCGCTATGAGTTTGAAGACCATTTTATTTAATAATACATTTTTAGTAAGTTTAATTGAGGGCTGTTACCTTTAGTGCTCTAAATATGTAAAGTAAATATGAACAAAGATGCTTCATTACAATTCTGGTAGCTCGACAATGCCATACAGAAGTATTGGAAGCTTGTGGTAGACAAGACTTCACCATATAGTACCCTGGCTAGGTAGGAGAATGCGTTTCGTAGAGGAAGGGAAGTCGTTCATCAAAGACATGGAGCTGGTACACCGCATTGTGCAAGTGATGATGTGCATGTGAATCCTATTAGAGCAATACTGGAACAACATCTTTGTTGGACAGATCTGAGCCCATATAATTTCGACCTTTTTGCGAAAATTAAATTATCACTTAGAGGAGTTCACTTTAGAACCAGTGAGGCCATTATTGCAGCAGTAGAGCAGTCTGTTCGAATATTAGGGCGAGATGCTGAGGATGGTATCCGTCGGCTCCCTGGTGTGTGGAGGTGAGTTCTTCAGGTTGGTGGAGATTAACTGTGACTGCCCCAAAAATGTCTTTTTTTTTTTTTTTTTTTTTTTTTTTTTTTTTTTTTTTTTTTTTTTTTTACTTCAAGTGTTGCCACTAATTATTGGATAACCTAAGTATTACTTTTCTACTTTGTGAGCACATGACATCCAGCGCCGCTGTTTGCGTTTGGACTTAATTTCGAACCCGTCCATTGTAACAGACTCAAGCTGCTGCATTCCAGTATCGTAGTTCGAATGGTGAAGTAATATCGGTGACGTAATAATGGTGACGTAATATCAATATCCGTTTACGCCGGCTACCACTGTTGGCCGCCTGAATTCACTATTCCTACAGGGTGTATAAAACCCAAAATATTTCGAAAACTCAAACAAGTAGGACCTAAAGTATTATATAGACAAGTTCTAAAATACTTGAGAAACAAAGGACAATCATAGAGCACTTTGTATGAATGTCAGACATTAGATTTTGCTACATAAGATATCAGAATAATTTCAGTAATCATTTCGATATTAATGGAAAAGCAATGGATGCCATATTATACGTTGACGATTAAGTAGTAGTTGTAGAATCAGAGGAAGGTTTACAGATAAAAATGTAGATACAAATAAAAGATAAATAAAATATATCTAAAAAAACAGAAGTTTAGCATTTAAATGAAAGGAACATGCTAAAAGCAAGATTGCAATAAATGAGAAGACTATAGCTGAGGTGACAGTATTTAACTACTTGGGATCAGAAATAACTGCTGTATTAGAAGACAAAAATGTTGACAAGAAACTAAATAAATTTAACCTTATGTGCGGTGCAATAAAGAGAACCCATAGAAGGAAAACTAGAAGAGAAACACAAATTAAATTCTTTAAACAATGGCAGCCCATGTATTACTGCATTAAAAGGAAACTTGGACATTAAACAGAAAAAAGAAAAGAAATATTTAATCAGCAGCAATGAGATTCGTAAGATCAGTGGCTGGATACTCTCTGCTAGATCGCGAGAGATGAAGAGATAAGAGAAGAATCGAATATATTTAACTTGTAAGGAAAGTTTAAACAGAATAAAAGAAAGTGGAGACGACATGTAAAGAGGATGAACAAGGGCAGATTCCCTAGAATAGTGATGGCCATGTTTCAACTGGTCAAAGGAACTTAGTAAGACCGAGGAAGGTATGAAGAGATATTGATTAACGTGGACGGAATACATCCTGAAAGATGACGGTGATGATGGTGAGGATGATACATCTATTCAACAACGTAACAATTTGACTTTGGGTAACAGTGTTCAGAACGGTCGACTGTTTGATAATCAATTGGAACTTGCTTCCATTTCCCTTTGTGTATTTTTTGCATATTTTTCAACGTCCGCACGTAATAGTCCTGCCTGTTTCCATTTGCTTTGTTCGGTGAGAACTGCCATACGCAGTAGCCGTGTTATTTGGAAACATTACACCGATGCATTCGCAGTCCAGAGAAAATTACGGGAAAACGCGAAGTTGGGAATGTAAAATTTCCTGCTTCTCTCACGTCTCGTTTTCCCGTCCTATTGTGGCTGCTGAAAGCGACAAGAGAAAACCCTGTCATGTAACTGTTACAATAATGGCGAATAGTGTACATTAGGAGAAGTTTTTGAAAGAGCAGGAAGTTTTCAGTCTGGCTTCACTAGACTCGCCGCTTTCCCCTAGCCACTGCACCCTATTGTCTCCCACAGACATAAGAGTTTTATAATGACCGGAGAGAAACATTTCAGCTCATTGCACAACAAATGGCTCATTGCTGTACCCATTCAAGTCACGTACATCATCTTATTCGAGGTACACAGTAGATAGAGAACGTACACCAACATTTCACTGGGAATGCACGCTTGCAGTTTCCTGAATACTCCAAAAGGAACGTTTTAGAAATATATCAGTTTCGTGTGTGTGTGCGTGCGTGCGCGTGCATGTGTGTGCGTGTGTGTCGGGGGTGGGATGTAATACGTATCTGAATAAAAAAACATCATATTTTAAAATCTCGGTTAACACCAAACTTGGTCTTTGAGTTCTCCGTCTTCAAAGAAATTGGAAAAAAGTCCCCCATTTATATTACCCATTACATTGAAAATGCACAAAAATGCTTACATTAAACGACTTAACATTAATTACCATTAATTGATTGAATTCAATATCTTTAATATAATATTATTAGAGGTGTTATGTTGTTTTTGAGTTTTTTTTAGAATGACCTACGAAGATGATCTTCACTCTGAATTACAATACATACTATATAGCTATATAACTGAATTGAATTTATTTATAGAACTTACTATTTACAATATTCTATCTACATTACATACATTTATTTTGTGATTTAATTTCTGCCAACGTTAAGTCATATGGAACGATGAATGGAATGGGTGAAATGATGCTGAAATGAGCCCAGGGTTCATAGAGCTTACAGTTACCCGACATTCGTCTTTCAGGATAAGGGAAAAACCCGGAAAAAACCTTATCCAGTTAACTCACCCTGACCGAGATTCGAACTCGGGACCCCGTGAACGTGAGGCAGACTCGCTACCACCACGCTACCGAGGCGGGCTTACATGCATATTTCTTAGTCTAGTAGTACAAATTTTGGTTCCGTTTTCATTTTAACTATGCTAGCTCAACCTGCTTGTTTCCCTAAGTCTTTTAACATTGATGAGTAGCATAGTCACCCTTCTATCTTATGATGTAGTTTGCTATCTGTTTTCCCTTGTTGTCCCAGCATATTTTCTTTGCCACTGTTTACTTTTCCCATCCATTTCTTTTTAGGTTTCCAAAATAGTTTACATATATTTCTATTTCTATTTTCATTTTCCCCTGAGACAACTTTTTTGGCTATCAAATCGCTTTGCAGCTTTTCCCATTTTATCTCCCCGGTCTGCATCTTTGCACTCTGTCAGAATATGAACTGTGCTTTCTGTTTGTCCACATAATTAACATATTTCTGCCCTGCTGCTTCTTAGTAACTTTAAAAACACTGGTCCGTTTCTAATCCAAGCCATTCCTCCCCCCTATTTTGTTACATTGATCTACATATCATTCTCTTCCCCATTCTGTGTTTATTAACCTATAACATCTTAATGATTCTCTATTTTCTAATCCTACCCATACTTCTTGTGTTTCTATAAATTCCACTCTTGAACTGACTTTTTCAAGAACCTTCCTATAATCTTATTTTCTATTCTCCACAAATCTCCCATTCCTATTTTATCCACATTCCGCCTAGACGACCAATTTTTTCTACTTCTCATTATCTTACTACAGGAAAAATATAGGTTAAAGTATGCTCTGTATCACAGGTACACTTGTGGAGACGAGCTATGTAGGATTTCTGAGCTATTACTAGTTATGTGTTGTAATTTTAAAACAAAACAATGGAATAGATGAAAGGAGTCATATAAATTAAGATGGTGGTGTTTTAGGGCCCATCGACAACAAGGTCATTTGGTATAAACTAAGAGACTACGTGACCCTGGATGACTAGGGTAAATTAGAACAGACCACCTGACCTAAACTATAAAAGGTAGTAGAAAAATTTTGAAAAGGTTACGTCTAAAATTCATGTATTGTTAACATTACTCATCCATGCAAAATACCTATCAATGCAGTTACTGAAACGAGCATTACATCTGGCAGCATGGGTGACTCATGGGCACTCTCGTACATTTATTTCGTAGTAAAAGGATACACTACCACAGCAGTTCAAGAGTTCAAACCATTCTCCCGCTTCAGGCCCAGCTTCTTCGGGTGGGTAGACAGTACGCTGACTCATTCTGACAGATTCTATGGTAGACAAAACACGAAGTTTAAGATTTGTAGAATTTAAAAACGTAAATTAATGCCGGTATATTTCAGATAGGAATATACAGACAGTGGTGCCGCATATAGAAGGGATGTGTAAGAAAAGGACTGTTAACCGCTGTAGTTTTATAGAATATGTGTAGAAACTACGTGTAGAATATGTGTACAAAGACCGTCGCATTTTATTTTCAGAAATATACAAGATGTAATACGTCAATAAACAGAAGACGGATCTTCAAAGTATAAAACTGTGTTTAGAGGCGGTATGAATACATACTTTATATTCCTTTAATACTCATTTATCAAATACTGAGCTTTTTGTGTAATTAAACAAGTATTACAACTTTTTATTGTAATTTTCTGGACATAGTCATTGAAATTTTTGAATGCCAAAATCTAATAACACTGATTTAAGATATTTTTGCGTTATTATCTTTGTATTCTATGGGGAACTTCAGTTAACTATGTGTCTAAGTTGGTGGTCTGGAATTACCAGCTTCACCTACGGTAATTTTCGAAACATATTGATTTATTATTCCAAAAGATCATTGTTCCACCAGTTAAGTTACATACAAGCTATTCAGTATTTCCATAACTTGAAAGGGTTAGACTGTTACAACTAATTAAGAAAACAATGAATTTGCTGATCCACTCTTCATGCCTAAATTTTTACTTCTCAGAATAAATTTTTCCCTCAACATCATTACTTATGAATGTTAACATTTGCAAATTAAAGTTCTCCTGAATTCATTGATATGCTTATGCCAAAGCCCAAGGCGTCCTCTTTTTATGCGCCAAAAATAAAACCGTGGGAAAAATGGTATATACATCCCGACAGATTCTGGAAACTGAAGGTCCTGAGGCAAGGAGTGCTGAAGCGACGTCACATTCAGTGAACCGTAGGATAAATCCCTTGTACTGAATATTAAATTTATACATTCTGAAACTAATCACTATGACCTTAGCATTATTTACTCTTGTTGATATGTTTTATGACGAATGTAGTTTGTTTCAACGATTGCCAGCAATTCCATTTCCTTCGAGGAAACTCAAAACCTGTATTTATTGATTGAGGAAAATGCGCCTTCCCAGACCTGACCACAAGCTTTAAAACCAAAATTTTTAACATACTAAAGGAAAACCACGTGTTAATTTGGAAACCTATTGTGTTAAGAATAGAATGGCAGCTACACTAGCCTTGTGTATCGCCTTAGCTGATTTTCTCAAATTATATTTCCGAAACCGTCACTTTTTTGTGTTGCAGCCATAGAAACTAAAATATTCATGTACTACTAAGAGATAAACGCAGACATGTGGTAAATAATATTTATTCATGTATTAAATTTTTATGCTTTTATAGACAAAACATATATGCATACCATTAATGATTAAGAATGACATATTTCCTCCCTTCAATAAAGGAGTATTAAATTGTTAGATTAAGCCAATTAAAGAAGCCTTTTTAGGATTAGAGCTTCCAAAGAATTTCATAGTGCGTAAATTACAAACTATCTATAAATGTCAGGAATACTTTCATAAAAACACGATTGAAAGACAGACCAAAGGAATATTTGTAACAGTTAACAGTTCATGCCGTTTTGAACTGTGGCACTGTGGTTTGGTAACGCTGTTTCTGTCGTAGGCACGGAATTTGCCCGCCTAATTGTGACCCAAACAATGGATTGTATATATTCAGCTCATGTATAGAATTAGTGATTTATGGTTCCCAAAACTAACATTTCGCCTCACAGTTGCGTGAAATGGTTGCATCATTTACCACGATGTTGGGTCTTCGTAAGTTAATTTAATGTGCCTTTTC
The DNA here is from genome assembly GCA_030765055.1 of Mantis religiosa. Classification (NCBI taxonomy): domain Eukaryota; kingdom Metazoa; phylum Arthropoda; class Insecta; order Mantodea; family Mantidae; genus Mantis; species Mantis religiosa. The sequence continues at coordinate 89,469 of JAUKNK010000171.1, forward strand.
TTTCATTTTTATTGCCCACATATGCCCCATCTTTTACGCCAATTATGACGTAGGCTGGCTTTCCTTAAGAACACACGAGAATTGCAATTTTATCTCGTGAATGGGTTTTTAGGCCTTTTGACATTTTGTACATTGGGTCTCACACACACACACACACACACACACACACACACACACACACACACACACACACACATACACACACACATACACACACAAGCAGCCTGTCTCTATGTAAGTGTGTCTGCCTTACGTTCTAGAGGTCCCCAGTTCGAATCTTGGTCAGTGTGAGTTACCTGGATATGGTTTTTACCGGGGTTTTCCGTTATCCTGAATGACGGATATCGCGCAACTCTAGGCTCTAAATTCCCTGGACGCATTTGAAAATCATTTCACCGATTCCATTCATCGTCCGATATGACTTAACGTTTTAGAACGTAAAATACGACACAAAAAGCACACAACCGCGCGCACGCACGCACACACATTCATACTCTTATTGATCCTTTCCGGCTCTGGAAAGGATAAAGAACAATGTTGGTTCGAGGAAAATTGCCATTCTCTAGCCTGGAATAGATCTTGTACCCCTCTCACACCCCATAAATTTTCTGATCATGTACTGATACATTTTTATTACACCAGAAGTTAGAAAATTTCGCACATGTTCTAAAATAGCGTATAAGACGCAATAGCTGGATGATGTTCATAATCCAAGAGAATGTAGGTTCCTAATCGTTGCGGGTAATGCAGTACTTCGATGTTGTTGAATATATATAATATATTGTATATAATATTTAATACCTAACCTTCTACGCTTTCGTTCATCAATTTTATTATCAGAACCTTAAACTTTATAAACAATTTATTTAATTATTCTACACACCCTTTCAAAGAACACAGAAATGGAATAACAGTATCTTCTTTCTCATATGGGACGCGGCGTTTTTTTTTCTATTTCGTTCGCGTTTTTTTATGTTTTTATGTACTACGATGATTTTTAATGTAATTTCCTTTTTTAGTGCAATTTCGTGTTGGATGGCATTCTTTTAACGTTATTAATTGTTTGTTTCTTTACTTACTGCGTAATGTTTCCATACTGAAGAATTCTGTGCAGCCAAACTATGCTTGTTTCTTCACTGAAAGCAATACTGCCAACAGTCTTACTTGTCCCGAAATTACACTATCTATCAGACCAAATGTATGAGTTCGATAACTGTATCGGACTAATTCGGCTACTGCTGCGAAGTGTGCATGATGACAAATGACACCAAGTATACTGCAAGGGGGAAAATTTGCGGTTCCGGTCACGTCATTCAAATCGACGAATGCAAAATTGGACGACGCAAGTTTCATTTTTGGCGCTGCAATTAGACTGTAGAGCGTATTTGCATCCCATATGTTGTTGAGGCACATCGCCATCCGCACCTCATTCGTTTCCACGTCGATCATTCCCAAGATCCAGTTGCCCTCTACGATGCACCTTACGGAGCACTCCATTATCATCGTGTCGTAGGATTGTTTATGTGCAAAGCAGTGCATGAGTAACAAAATTTGACTGAGCGATAACTTAGCCTGCTCAAACCATCTTCATTTGCACACGGACTACGTCGCCTACACCTGGTGCATCTTATCAGAGGTTGGCTACAAGTTTTACATATCTTTCTCATGTTGGTTGCAACGCCAGAACCGGCTGGTCGTCTGTTTGCGCATGCGTATACTCGCACCTTTGGACTTAGAAAATAATCTCGCGTCGCACAAAAGAAAGTTTCTCCGAATATTAGAGCCTTAGAAGACTAAAAGAAAATTAAACTTTGGAATCAAAACCAGTGTCGATTGAAGTGTTCTAGCCGAGTGTACCATTTGTTTAGAAATCACAGGCGCGGCTTGGTTTTAGTGTAATTAGTGTATCATGCAAGGGTTGAACACATACTAAATGTTCAGAGCAAGAGAACATTGATTTTTATGGACGTGATCCATGTTTAAGAATGTTTCATAGTTCTAAGACATTTTTATTTTGTTGTGATAATTTCTAGATAAGTTTTGAAAAAATATATTATCATGTTACCGTGTTCTGTTTTCATCTCAAAAATACAACAATTATGATAAGAATAATTATTTTGTCATTTATTAGACACTTCCCCTTCCTTTATTTAGAAATAGGTATTTATTTACGTCTGACCGGTACTGGGAAACACATTTTGAGATGCGCAGTTATCACTAATATTTACTTTAGTTTTGATCAGTCAACATGATTGGCGTTCATGAATGTTCATTACTAATGCTGTTCCTGTATTATATTAATTTCATGATAATAATAACACGCTATTTGTTCTCCATTGCATTTTCTTTAAATTTTGAAGGAAAAAAAAACCTCGGGTGTGCATTACTGGGCGCATCTCACCTACTCATAAAAATTTTAAAATTTTTATTTAAAAATCAACTAAGTAACTTTAGAAATGTAAATGCTATTCCAGAATACAGTTTTCTCGTCAGTATTCAAAATAGGCATTTGCACTGAAATTTCAATATATAATTTTTGGGTTGAATGCAACAAAAATGTGTATGATAAAGTAAATAGAAAGGGAAAAATGTACCAGGACGAGTCAAATGAAAACCTTAAACATTTTCTTTAAATATTATTTATTGTGCAGAAGTGGGACTTTTTAACATGATCTCCCCACGGTCAATGCAAGTCCTCCAGCACTTACAAAGTGCAAAAAAGCCTTTAGACTAAAATTACTTTAGTAGTCCGCACTACCACTCATGCACCGTGTGGCGTACCTCTGACCCATGACTAATCTGTAAACATGCTACAGTGTCATTCAGTGTCACTCGACGGTTTTCCTTCACTATGGCTTCAACTGCTGCAATGTTCTGTGGAGTCACAACTCGTTGTGTCTGTCCTGGACGCGGAACATCTTCCACTGTAGTCACACCATTTGTGAATTTCCTACACCATTCGTAGATTGCTACTGTGACCAACATGCATCACTGTACTGAACCTTCGTTTGTCGATGAATTTCAATAGGTTTCACACCTTCACTATGTAAAAACCGAATAACAGAACACTGTTCTTCCCTGGTGCAAGCAGAAAATGGGGCGGCGGCCATCTTTATACTGATATTACGACGGTACTTTTGCATCTGCACTATGCTGCCACCTACAGGCCATTCTGCACGATGTTTGTAGCACGTTTACAAACTTACAGGATAACGGCGCGAAATTTCGATTTGTTATTGCAAATTTAAGGTATTCATTTGACTCGCTCTCGTAATTTGTCCTGTAACATTTAGTTACAGTGTTCTAAATATACCCAAAGAACAGTTATGTGTGATATGAGTATATGTTTCACTGTGTGGAACATTCGCTTATAACATTCTAAAACCATCCATAGAGCTATTATGACTCAAAATTAGCAGAAAGTGAACGATATATCTAAACAATAAAATAACATACAGGTTTTACATTCTTTAACTTATAGCATCGTCAATTTTCTTCAGTACAGCAAAACTCCTAAGGAGGCAAGAATAAGAACACCAACAGCAAAAACCGCATACATTTTAGGACACGAGAACCATTTGAAGATCCCGGATATTCTAGCATACTGCGATCTCTTAAGGTGTTAGACGTGATACGCAATTTATGGGATCCCGCCTCACAGAGGGGCGAAGGTGAATAATGAGGAAGGGATATCATCAAGTTGCTCATCCCTTCCTTTCCCTCGCGAGAGCAGTTGTAGGTAGAAAATAGCTGTTGCGCGTGATTCCTCCAGAAAAAACTCCTCCAGGCATATTTATGACGAACATATATTTCGCGGGTGAGAATTCTGCCAACAGCTAGCTACAGACGGTTGCAGTGTGTCTGGGAGTGTGGGGAACGATTTCCTGATAGAAGTGCTGTCGCCACATCTGCACACAAGTAAACCAAATAACTTTCTGAATTAGATGGTATATATCTAAGAGCACTTTTGTTAAGATTTACCATACGTTTGGGCCAATATCTTTCAAGAATGCTTTTGAGTTACTCTGTATTGTTACCAAGCATATTTTCTCATAGCATTACTAAAGCTCTGAAATGTATCATACAATTTCAAATCATTTGGTTCAAAGTGATAAAATTTTCACATATATTTTATTTAACGGAATAAGCACTACTGAATGTGTGAGACACATGCTGCATACTCTCTTTAGCACAAGTACAGTCTTTAAAGGAAGGCAGTGAATGATGTCAAGACACACTGTTGTTTTGGGATTAGGATACTTTGGAAATAAAAAATGCAAATACATAGAATATAATGCAATTGATACTATGTGCTGTATTCTTGCTTCTTCTTGATATAAATTTTTCTATGTGTAATTATATTATTATAATTGTATTATATATCATCAGCCATTACTGATACATCCGTTAGTCTCCTGGTGTAAGTTTTTCAATACCTCTGTAATTTTCTTAAAGTGATGTTGTTAGTATTAAAATAAACAGCACTCTTACGATTTCAGACACATTTGCATAACTACAGAAGTGAGACGTATGCATTTATTTGAAGCTTCATAATGTTGCTTGTAGAGAAACAACTGAGTTGCGTAACATCTAGGACAGATTATTTTAGTAAATTGATGGAAATTAATCATTTCCCCACACTAGCCGTATATGGGCTAAGATATTCGATGGATAGAGTCAACATGAAAAATTAAATGCCATGGCCGGGATTTGAACCACGGATCTCCTGGTTTCCGTCCAGTCGCTCTTAACCTTTGAGCTACCATGGCCAACGTGCCGTCCTGACATTAAATTCTCTAGTTGACTCAAATATATTAGCCTATATACGGCTAGTGTGGAGAAATGATTAATTTCCATCAATGAACTAAAATAATAATAATTAAATGACGAAGCCTGGGACTCAAGTACTTACGATAGTAAGTCGCCACAAACGGTGTATGTCGGATGTTAGAGCCCCTAGCGGTCTACCGAGGAAATATACGAGTCAACGGGAGAATTTAATGTCAGGACGGCACGTTGGCTATGGTAGCTCAAAGGTTAAGAGCGACCGGACGGAAACCAGGAGATCCGTGGTTCAAATCCCGGCCATAGCATTGAATTTTTCATGTTGACTCTATACATCAAATATCTTAGCCTATATACGGCTAGTGTGGACAAATGATTAATTTCCATCAAATAACTAAAATAATAAGAGTTAAATGATGAAGCCTGTGACAAGTACTTACGATAGTAAGACGCACAAACGGTGTATCTCGGATGCAAGAGCCCCTAGTGGTCTACCAGGGAAATATACGGGTCAACTGGAGAATTTAATGTCAGGACCGCACGTTGGCCATGGTAGCTCAAAGTTTAAGAGTGACTGGATGGAAACCAGGAGATCCCTGGTTCAAATCCCGGCCAAGGCATTGAATTTTCATGTTGATTCTATCCATCTAGGACAGATATTAATATTGGTGTAATTTAATTTTAACCGCATTTTGTACCACGGTTTACTTTAAAGTAGAAAGAGTTGTCAACATTTGTTTAAAGCATTCACAACCGCATCTTTCACATGTAAGATTAGTTTTCCTCATATTTGTGTTTTTACTCTTGTAAGACTTCTTTGAATCAATGCAAGTGATAGATAGGCAAAAGTACATATTGTTTTCTTTTACTGTATTGAAGAAAATTGTATTTTAGGATACTCATCACATGACAATATAATATCTTAATAAGACGCAATACACTATTTAATATTTAAAATTTGCTAATAAAAGACAACAATCACCAATGATTTATTTGTTAGAATATTTCCAAAATACCTTCAATGTGTGGAAATTAATTGTTGTTTCACACTGGCCGTGTGTAGGCTAAATTGTGGAAACGTAGAGTCAGAATGAAAAATTCAATGCCATAGCCGGGATTTGAACCACGTATCTTCTGGTTTCCGTCCAGCCGCTCTACCACTGAGCTACTATGGCCAACGTGCCGATATGACATTAAATTCTCCAACTGACTCTTATTTTCCCGGTAAACCACTTAAGATTTCTCATAAACACATCAGACAACTACCTTAATGGCGACTTACAACATGTAAGTACTTTAAGGCTCGGGCTTTATAGTTAACTACTGTTAGGTCAATTAATGGAAATTAATTGTTCTTTCACACTGGCCATGTGTAGGCTAAATTGTGGAAACGTAGAGTCAGGATTTAAAATTCAATGCCATAGCCGGGATTTGAACCACGGATCTTCTGGTTTCGTCCAGTCGCTCTACCACTGAGCTACTATGGCCAACGTGCCGATATGACATTTAATTCTCCAACTGACTCTTATTTTCCCGGTAAAATGTCATTTTGGAACAAAAAACTTAAGTTTGCGATACTGGGTACTCATCCACTAAATCTCTCATAAATTACTCTCATGTATTATGCATGTCGAAACATATTTTGTGATCTGCTGTAATATTCTTCTACTGTCTCAATTAAACTGAAAACTAATGAACCCCCGGACACTGGAGATAGTAAGTAAACAAAAAATAATGGTGTTCAACTGTTTCAGTACACATGCAATGCAAATGATATTGTTACGTAGACTAGACGATGTTGTTTCCCAGGCAGAGCTTTGATTTAATATTGCTGCTACATAGTACATATGCTGCAGAATGTGCCACAGTGTATCAGGGTATATTACATACGTGATGTTTGTCATAAAAGAGTAATGTATAATCTCTTGATTAATGTGCATGTATTGGAGCATCATACAACAGCCTGCTTATATAACAGTGTATATTCTCAGACGAACAGTGAAGGGAGCCAGGAAAACTCTTACTGTAAGTGGTATCAGGCCCCAGACCAAAGATCTGGTGTCTCATTAACTAAATGCATTAAGCACGCTAGACCCAGGGCGCTGGAGGTGTAAGAGATTGTATCGAACATGCAAATGGGCGGAAGGAAACCACTTTACTCCCAACTCGCCAATCCACTCTCTGTCGGCCTGCAGATGACGATGCCACTGTTGGTCATCAATAATTAGAAACCCAAAGTTAGCCTCGATGTAGGTGCCTAGGTTTAAAGCTGCACTAACAGTATTAAATTGTCTATGATATCAGAATTGGTCCCTTAAGGTTAGATTCTCAGCAGAAATGTGTATAAATTATCAAGATATTGCTTTAATTCGCCAAAAAAAGGCAAAATACATAGGAGTTGTGTAAGTTTGTAACAAGGATTACATTTGCTTTTCGAGATTACATCACTTAGGAATGCACGTATCAGAGATTAGAAAGGCTTTTGCCACAAAGTGACTTCCAGAAATCTATGATCTGAGTACATTTAATCACTGAAATTGCATTTCACAGAAACAAACAGATATTAGCATCATATCTCTTATGACCGAAACATATTTTGAGATATTGGCTCTGGGACAGCAATTCTGTTCGTAGTTGATTTCTCTCCATCTTAATCAGCCACTCGTTCAGGCGCAATTTGGTGTGGGATTTCTATGTTGGAGACTGGATGCACGTTGACTGTTTCGAAGACCCAAGTCGAGAAGCCAGATATAACAGGGTTAATTCGTTGTATTTTGAGTTGTTTCCTGATGATTGTATTTGATTAAATAAGAGTCATGAGACATCTAAGTTTCGGAATAAAGTTTCGGAGAAGTCAAATTTTGTAACAATTTAATTCTATTATTAGGAATACATTTTACTTGAACTTCCTTTCCGGTCACTTGCAGGTTACTTCCAACATAACGATAAATTCTTACTTTGTTATATTTAAGCAGTTCCAACTATTACATAAAATTTCTTGATGATGCACCACTCTTCTTCACACTCACGATTACAAAACCTCTCTACCAAGATTTATGATTTTTCCGTAACTATCGATACTCATATCTTAATTTTTTTGATTGGCCGATTTAATTCCACGTCACACATTACGTCTTACAATTATTACTATTTCCAATTACAAAATTACACATATATTTACTTATTTAAATTACTAGATATTTTTAAAAAATTATTTTTATAAATTTATAAAGTTTTCGTACCTTTCTAAATATAACTCGAAACTACTGTTACAACTTTATGAATGATTTATTGTACTTTACTTACCTTTTATTGTGCACCTTGCATAATTCTACCCAATCAAACTTATTTCACTCATTTAATGCTTAAGATATTTAGGCTATTGGCATTGCGTTATTAAAGAGGACCGCGCAGTTCATGTTTTTTCTTTAGATTGCTTAGTAATAAAAATTGAAAATAATTTAAGACAAAATAATATATGCTTATTATATTATTATAATACCATATGGGTATGACAAAGAAGCCTTCAATCTCAACAGGAGGATGACTTAAAGAATTCCAGACGTCGATTCTACCCTGTATCAGATTTTAAGAACATACTTTTCAGAACCTATTTATTTTTATATTACATTACTGCTTGATTCCACTGAATACAAATTAAGTAATAATCGGTTTAAATTTTTACACTTGGCAATGTTTTCTTATGGGATTTTCAAATTAATCTTGATACAAGTGTGTTATATAGCTAGAATAACATACTATAATTCACTTTGTCCTACTCAGTGTACTAAAAGGCTTTGTCAGAGTTTTTCTGCATTAATTGCAAACATAAAAGTACAGGAATACTGTTCAATACATTACACATTAATCTAGTCTCGGAAATATCAGTAGGAATCAGATAAGTACACATAAAAACCTCAAGGATAATTAGTAAAAATATTAGTTTCATTATGACCTAATACTAAAAGCAATATTTGCGATTATAGTTGCCAAATGTCCTGTCACACATTCCTTAGACTCGAATGAACAATGAATGTGAGTTTATGCTTAAGGTCGCTGAAGATTTTAGGAAAATGAAGTATTCCAGTGATATCGGGACTATTTGTAGGAGCTGGTATCAAAATGAGCGTTTTTCACTGCATGGAAAAGATCCATTACATCATTCTCTTTAAGGGCATTTGTGAGGGCGACTACTGTGCAAGCATCATCACAACTTAGAGAATTTGGCCTTTTAAGAATACATATCTCCACTGGAGAAGGGTATCTTCGACTTAGCGCAAGCGCGCGCGTGCGCGCACACACACACAGCCATGGGGTGGTTGAAGGAGGATTCTTCGACTATTGCCATACCGGGACTAGGTCCCTTACTGTCATTGAGAAGGGTTGCCTTTTATTAATGATGGTGGTGATTGACTTAGGAATTTAGAGATGTTGGTTAAGGTAGAGAGGTAGATGTGGATATGGGAATATGATGATGATTTATGGTTCTTAACAAGGTCCTAGCACAAGTCTGGGTCTCTTATATGTCTCTCCGGCGTTGAGATCATATTCTCCGAATCCACGGATGAGGTTGTTGAATGTGTTGGGGAGTTTGGAATATAAGCTATAGGATAGGTGTAGGATGTATTCAGATATATTAGGGAAGGATAGGTCTAAATGGATGTTGTCGTTAGGGCTAGAGATCTGCTTATAGGACGTAGTGGGCGTGGTATTCCATCCGTTTTATATTTACCCACCTTTGCCATTTTAAGGCATGAACTCGTGAACGGGAAGTCGAAGTTGAAATCTCGCCTTACTCTTCATTCCATACAGCATCGGTTTTTGCCTCCTCTGATGTCATATGCAGTAAGTACATTAGTTACGTGATATTAAAAAATAAAAGAAAGACGACATTGTAAACAGCGATAATCCTACCCTAGCATCATGGGTATTGAAGCATAGGTATAAATCTAGCAGAATATTTTAAGACAATGAGATCGTTTCACATAGATTCCAATGCAAGAGTAATTAAGAAGACGAATAAAAATAATAATTTGGGGCTTTATATAAAAGAATTCCGTAAATGCCTTGATAAAAGACGTAATCAACACAGTACAAGAGACGCTAGAAATATGAAAAATTATTAAAATTCTGACTTCACATATTTCAAGAGAAAATGTAATTTTTATTGGGAATTTGGCGCAATAACAAACCGCAGGGGTAGGTTACGGTACTGTACGTTAATGCCATTATATTAATAATTTTGGTTTCTAAATTTTACCTTTCCTGGGAAGTTCAAGCGGTTTGTTCTTAGAGGTTTAAGCTGCTCTCGTTGGGATTAGTTTTAAAAGAACCTTATAAATATTAAACTGTTTATGAATGATCATTCCAATAAAGCCTTCTTCACACTGTTATGAAAAATATGCCAATGTGAGAAGTGCTTTTAAAATATGAAACGATAAAATAGTGATAAATTCAAATATTTATAAAATATATAGCTATTCACAATGCAATAAATATGTGAATTGTAGTTGAGGTTGAGAATAATAAGCAACCATAGGAATGATTTTCATCCGAAGCGGAACAATAAGGATGAAAAGAGAAGGAAAATAAAATATTTAGCCTTTAATGCCTCATGACCACTTTCCGCTAACATTGGTGTAAATCTGTTTTTGGCCATAACTGCGTTTAAGGAATTTATACTACACATAAAAAACTGGTGCTGGATAATCTAGAATGCTCGAAGTACTATCAAATCCCATTTCCAAAAATCGTTTAGAACGCATGGAGGATTTAGTATGAAGTATCTCTATTGTTTGCTTCGAAATCTGCAGCTCTGGACCTCTATATTATCTGGCTTTTGTCCCGTGCAGAGATGAATGAGCTCATTTCCGTGCACCAAAAGTTCCTCAGATGAAGTGCGCTGTTGTTGATGGCAGTGTGTTTGTGAATAGTTCAGATTTACAGCTGAATGTGAGATGTAAATAGTACTGGATATGGAATTTAATGCTGAATTACTACGGTTGCTTGTTTGCATCATTACTAAAAACCATACTTTTATGTGACTTTCAAAAATAGCATCTTACATATATTTGATATTAATTACATGGAGGAAGTATGTGGTAGTATTATAAAAACTATATTTCGGTAGTCACAGATTATCTCTACCACTGGAACTGTAAATGGCTCCTCTAATAATTTAGCTTACCTTGTACGTGTAACTTTTTATTAAATAGATATCCAAAATATTCACATTCTCAAAGCATGCAAAAGCCTAAACTATTAAAGTTAGTATTAAAAATAACTGACTGACGTTTATAATGTGAATTATATTAAAATATTTAATTTATTCAGCAACTTGATTTACAATCCAATATTTAGGTCATTCTAAGTGAGGTATTTCACAAACACTTGACGATGTCTAAAAATGTCACTTCTCCTGTGTTTTAATACTTCCAATAAGAAAAATGGCTCATCGAATTCTTTAAAATCCTCCAACAATTTCCCAAAGAGGTTACATATATATTACAATAAATTAATATGTACAAATATTAAAATTACTTCAGTGACTCAGTTCTTTACACAATTAGAGTTTCTCTAGAGGAAACTCACTGCTGCTTAGAATACTGTAAAATTGCCCACAATGTCAAAAACCTTGTAATTCTCCTTGCAGATTCAAGAAAGTGAGAATTCATTTTTATGTTTGGAGCGAGTTGCTTAAAGAAGGAAGAGGTATTAACTCTTCAGCTACTGAACACCTGTTAATTAATGGATGCCAGATAATTAGGAACTTCACTGCTTCCAATGGAGAGATGCTTTCTAAGGACTGCTACAGTAATGTAGACTCTTTCGCAAGGAGATCTCGAAACACTACCTCCCGTCGTACTAAACATTTGGGCATGTTCTGGCCGCTTTTTCCATAGAGAAATGCAGAGAAAAGCGCGTATCATAACTTAAAAGCCTTTATTGTAACTGGAGTAGATGCAAAACTTTTAGATGTGCAAAAAGATGACAGTTGGTTGTCCAACAGGCGCAGCGACATATCCTTTTAAAGACATATGATGATAATGAAGTAGTTCACTGGCTTAAAATTAGTAACTAGAAAAACAATCCAACGAACACCTCTGTATTAGACAGAAATATCACCTGGATAAACGTTTATAATAATTATAACGATCAAGTGATCAATTATCATCTTCAGAAAGCGTTTGTACATCTTCTATAACGTCTAAAACTATATGGTAACCTGTTCCACAGGACCTCTTCACTGTGCAAGGGCACCCAGGTTTGCCGGGAAAATTGTGCCATCTTAGTCACACTAAAATACTTCACTAGAAGTACTACTAGTAATATTGGCCTCCTGCTCTCAAATAGGCAGTATGTATTCTGTAAAAACATTCTTCATCAATCGTCTGAGCTCTGCAATAAGAATCCTTAAGACTTCTGCGTCTTATCACTAAATCCCTGAAGAAAATTTGTGCTTCATAGCATTCATGTTTAGAAAATGAATGCTTTTTCATTCCAGCCTCAAATTTACCCATTTAAAACAAAAATCATTGTACTCCAAAAAAACGTCATCATAATTATTAAAACGATTATCTTTTTGTGTTTAGTTTGTACTTATACACAAGTTTGCAATAGCACTCACCATAATATTGTTATACGTCAAATTAAGATTAAAGATGCTGCTCTTTTTTCGTTTAGTGCATGTGATTTGGAAAATAAGAAAAGGGAAGCTCACATGCTTAGTTAAGCAGTGTAGTCTTTAATATTGGTTGTTTATGAGTTACTATTTTCACCACTATAACATAGAGCCAGTACAGGAATTTTTCATTCATCAAAGATAAAAATAAACTTTAGAGTTATTTGTCAATTCAATAATTAGAATTCGTTTATTACGTGAATATGTAGTATTAAATGCCTTTTAAAAGTAGGTTAGTGCAGTATTGCAGTTTTGTTCATGAGAAGTGTAAATAGTCCACACTGCAATGGATGGATAGTCACTTGTAACAAGTTGAATCTTATTTTACTGTATTTTTTGTGTGACAGGCAGTGATCATGATAGGTAAGCGGCACCTAGCCATGGGAACAATGAACTGTATGAAATACTATATTGGGACTTTTTGCTTCTAACTTTCCTAAGAAGAGGGCGTGATGAAAAGAACCGAGGTTCGGATAGATCCCGATGATGCGAGCTTATAATTCCACAATTACAACAATCCTGAAGATGACACACCTGGTGTTGGTCCTGGAACATAAAGGGTCCTTTTGAGGAAAGAACCCCAGTCGGCCATGCATGAGATATATTTACACTGCGGATTTCATCTTCCACGACCATGTATCAATTACCATCGCCTGATCCTGGAAACTTAAAGCAGATTAAAACAAATGAAAGGAAATAATAAGGATATGAAATTCCTGAATTGAACCAGTGACTACCGACCTAGAAGAACCACATGTCAAGGTCGCAAAGGCAGCAATCTGGGAGCTATTTTGCTTAGTGTGTGTGCGTGTATGTGCATGTGCGGATATGTGCCTTTCCAATGTACAACAGCTGTACAATAAAAATTATGATATTATTTTCTTAATCATTGTTTGGGTTGCTATTCTCTCTTAGTCCGCCATACACATTGACGCTGTGATTATTTATGCATGGTGGACTTTAACTTAATTCATATTACTTTTCTTTATTTATCTATACTACTTTCCCTAACCCTTCCCATAAATTCCGTTAATATTTTTATAGCTTCTGTCTTTTGTAGTTTAATTATCCCAATTTTTAGAATTTCTACATTAATATTCTCCCACTCTTATGGTAAAAACGGCTTTCACCACAGCTTCCAGCCAAGTTCACTCCCGTTCTATCTGTTCTTAACCTATGCACACTTAAGCTAGTCCAAGCCCAACCTTCTCATCCTAAACAATTGTATACATTCACATATTCCCATGTACTTCAGTCCATTTTCAGTTGACTATAAAACACTAAACTTTTCTTACCACTGTGTCTATGAAATAATGTTTGTTTCGCTATATCCTCCATTTTATTCCTTACTTATACCCAGAAGCCTTGTAGCGATATTTCCGCCTGCCTGTCATTCTAGTTCAAAATTAATTATATTTTATTAATTCAGGAATTATTAACAATTATGTAAACAATTATATCAATATCTATGATTTTATAATAATACTTTAATGAACGTATCACATATATAAATTATGTATAAAATATTGTAAACCTCGAAAATTATAACCAAGAAGGTACACAGGCGTGGTTCCTCCGGATTGCCTGCTAGGTTTTGGGGAAACTAACGGTACAGCTTTCGGTTTGCTATCCCATAGCGTGGCCATAAGGGTTATTGGCTTTCCCTTTTCTTTAGCCAAAGAAAGAAATTTACCGTTTCTGGAGAGTTTAGAAAAGGGCAGTGTTGGAGCTGAATCGAGACAGTCTGGCGAGGTCTATGGTGTGGAGAAGTATTACCCATATCAGCGGCATCAAGTGGCATTAAGAAATTTGCATCCAGTGAAGCGTGAGGTTCATGCAACGTTATATAGGGTATTTTCAGATTAATATTAAGTATTTTAAAGCTTCAAGCATATATAGTTATGGGTACAGTCTGCGTGCCGTTTAAATTACTGAAACCTGCAGACATCCGAGCAACTTGAAGCCGATTCAAAAGTATTACAAGAGTTTCTGTTAAAGAACCCTGAGAAAAACCCCAATTACCTGTCCAACCACATCACATTGTCCATAGTTTAGTAACGATACAGTGATAATAGTGACGAGTACACGAGGGCAGCAGATCGTCGCTTCGAAGCCCGACAGAGTGAGGGACTTTCCGAGATAACGCGACAACCTGTGACTAACTCATTCTCTTCATATATGCTTCCCATTCCAAGTTCCTGTGATATTCTTCTTATTCCCTGAACCCAATTCGTCCCAGTACAAGAATACTTCCGCATCGCTAAACATTTCTTTTTACAATATTATGCTTATCTAATGATATTATTCTGTACTAGTAATTCATCTACTATTCTCCCACCTTCCGCTTACTACTACACTTTCCATCTCCAGTATTGCAGCAGCGTTTGGTGATGTACGTAAACCCAAAACCCGTTTGAAAACGATCTATGTATTCTATCATTTGTATCCCATCATTCGTCGTCTACCCGATTCCCTGAAACAGACAGAATTCTTGCTTCAACAACATTTTGTTGGTAAGAAATGTGATATTGTAAGAAAATGTAACTAAGATAACACACGCAGATAGCGGTGTCTTTGCTTAACAAAATAGCTATCAGCGCTCCAGATGAAATGCTAATTAGTTTATCTCGTGTATGCTTTGAATAATTAATGAATTTTACAGTTTGATTGTTCTTGTTTCCTAGGGAAAGTGAATCATATATAAAAACACCCACGGGTATTTTCCGTTATTTTCTACCTCGTAATGGAAAAACGTGGTGAAAACGTTGCTCGTCAAACAAAATATTTGTTGTGTTAAAGTCTTTCAGTAGCTGCGGAATGTTTACGTTTTATTTACACACACACACGCACAGCACACCCTGAGAGCATTTCTTTCCGAAATGCGTTTAACTGCAAAGAATGACGACATAACTTCGAAAACACAGCGCAAGTGTCGTCCAGGGCTAAAAAGTGTGGGGGATTTGGGGCATTATCCGCAAATTCCCTGGCACCAAGGGGACTGAGGGTAAAATTATATTGGCCAATTCACAGAATAATAGCGTGCAAACGTGTTTCGCATGCAAGGGAAAACAAAAGCTCCAAACTGAGTGCGGCTTATCCGCAAATGGAATTGCTATTAAAACCAGGCACGCCGTTCCAAGTGCGGGAGAAGCTGACGCGAAACTAATGCGAGGCCTGTGCAAAGGTCAAGCGTGTAAATGCACTGCCAGGGCTGTTCTCCGCGAATCAAGAGTATTATTTAAACTTCATCATTGCTGATACATGCTGTGGGGAAAACTAATGCTTAATTGGATAAATGTTTAAATATCGCCCATCATTACTTAAGGAAATCTACTTATGTAATATTTGTCTTAATCAAAAATGAGAACTTCATGCAAATACATCCTTTATAGGAATATGCAACATGGCTACCACTAACACCTATTTATTTAATTGATTTGTCATTTCAAATAATTATAGTCTTTCCCTGCATTTTTACATTTTTGGTCTTTTCTAAATTTCTCAAAATTTACAGATATTATTTTAACTTAAAACAGTAAAATAAAATAAAATATATTTTCGAACATAGTACCGAATAAATATAACAAGTTGAAGGAACCATTGGCATATAACTTAGGTTAAATTCAGGCCATTACTGTCCAGCAACGCAATGAAGATCCCTGAAAGGAAAGCGCTGCCTTACGCAGTGCGACAAGGACAGCGAATGTATGTGGAACAGAACGCCTGCTACACAAGGAGCAGAACTGGTTAAACAACATGCGCCCTATTCAATTATGTGCACTCAAACCGAGAATCATTCACAAAAGTAGAGGCCGTCAGAATGTTTTTGAATACTCTGTAACTGTACTGACATGAGGTGTCTTAAATCTGTCCAGGGAGGGTGTGTGAACCTTCGCCAACCCTCCTGCGTCTAAGCCCTCGGAGACGTATTCTTCAGTGGAGGACTGTAGAAGAAGGTGGACTGTGGTACATTAATAAGCGATTTTGTTTTAAATATGAATACAAAACTTAGCTTATAGTGCAATCTTCTGGGAAGGAGGTTCTAAATAAGAGGTGCTCGACACTGTCGCAGCCGTGGTTAGAGCGTATGTCTCTAGCGTAGGGGAAGAAAGGTAGTGGCGGTGTGGTGTCAGCTCCGACAGCTCTAACCGCCAAATATGCTCCTGAACGCAAAGCAGGTTAGCGTGTGATGTCACGGCGCTCACGTCTGCTGCCCAAGAGGAAGGGAATCGTTTGATGTGTTGGGGTACCGAAAGCGTAGGAAAGAGAGGAAACGTATCGGGAATTAATAATATGTACAACTTACATTTTGGGTGTTGTAATATTAATGCTGACTGATTTAATTACACAATTGCACACAGTTTATCAACCATTACATTTTAAATCTGTGCTATGAGAAAATATATAAAACTTGAACACGTAGTTTATCTGAAGGTCAGGCATGTTATAAAGTAAATAAAATAAAATATAAAGTACTTCTCTCTGTAAATTAGAGGAGACCCATTCAGAACAGAATTGCATGGACATTCTCCAACACTTTTTGTTTCGCTTTTAACTAATTAGTTTATCAATGTCAGGACGTAATGTCAGGGAAATTTGTAATCGAAGCCTGCGTGTTAGATTGTGATCTGATGAGGTGCTTCGGGGTTTGGACTTAGCTAATTTCGTAACTGAAAAAATTGTTCGCACACATTGTCGCGCCAAACATACACAATGTCCGTGCGGCAACTGAATACAGCTACGGAAATCTGGTTTGGGGGACATTCTTATAAAAATCAGCAAAGTCTTTTTTCTGTGTGTATTTGTCCTTCAACAAAACAGCACATTGTAAATTTAACAGTTTCATTTGATACGTGGCTCTACATTGTTGTCATCGAGTGGGCAACACCTGACTGAACCCTCAGATTGTGTACTAGCACTCGGTACTACACTGCTCTTGCCTGACGTCACACGCACTGCAGGCCTTGCTCCCGGCTGAAATACGTCACAACTCTCGAAGCTGTCTTCCTCTGCTCTAACGTTCCACCGCGTAGAAGATCGTGGGTTTGAGTCCCACCTTGAGCATGGGTGTTTATGTGTATAGAGTATACGTTTTATAAGTACAGAAAACAAACGGTAATCGAACGTAAACAATAAATACGAAAAATAAGGAAAAGAAGAATATATATTTTTCTTTGAATCAGAAAAAAAAAAAAAAACTAGTAGCATGTGTTCGCTTCCACTATGCACGTAGTCCTCCCCTGACCAAGGTACTCCAGCTTATTTAAATTTTCTGGAGGAAATCAGTTTGTTTAATAGTATAGCAGGTTTAAAGACAGACCTACTAGTCAGTTTAACGTGTATACCTTAAATTTCTTGTAAGTAAGAATGACACCCTACTGCCATCACTGAAACTCACTGACCAAGCAAAACTGGGCCATTCTGTCGCAGAAAATGGGAGAAGTTAAATAAGACCTGAAGCTTTCTTGGCGCTCAGATTATTCTCGGGTAGCCAGCCTGGTGAAAGGATGATTAAATATCAACGTTTCGGGAGCGGAGAATTAAGGAAGCTTTGGCGATTTCGTCTGAAAGGAGCGCGCTTAATCGTGATGC
Source organism: Mantis religiosa (assembly GCA_030765055.1). Taxonomy (NCBI): domain Eukaryota; kingdom Metazoa; phylum Arthropoda; class Insecta; order Mantodea; family Mantidae; genus Mantis; species Mantis religiosa. Next base: position 107,527 of record JAUKNK010000171.1, read on the forward strand.
TGGATTTCAGTTCAGCTCCTCTTGGAAACCGGCTTTAAAAATGTTAATCCATCGATTTAGGAAGCAAAGATCAATACAGCTTGATAATAAAATTAAGTAGTTACGTTTCTTTGAAACAATTTTCTATACTCACGCCATCGCCTGACCTGGCATTTAATTCACTGAAAACAGTCTTTTGTTCAGTAATGCGAATTTTGATAGTGTTTTGTCTTTGTCTATAGTTGTGTTATATCCAGTATTCCATTTGTGGTTATAAAATTTTATAAATATCCTGATGGTGGCAACGATGCACGCTTCCGAAACGTTGATATCTGATCATCTTTTCACCTGGTTGACTGACCGAGAAGAAAGTGGGTGGAAGCCATTTCATTGCCTTCTTGAGTTAAGCACTGCTATTTTAAATAATTTCGCTCTCCCTTTTCAGTGCTGATAAATAGCATTTTCTATCCTTAAAAATTTTAATAATGCTATAATTTCTGTTTTGACTACAGTTATATCAGTATTAGGTGCTAATGTTGAATATTATTTGAAAATAAGGCTTTTCTGCATGCTGAGGTTGAAACTTGGAAGCTGTAAAGGTACTTGTAGGTAGAACTATATTTTCGTGTGTTTTATAGCATAAATTTACAAGTTGATTCTTCCAAAATTGCAATCTCTAATAGTGGCTTACACTAAATAAAACTTTCTCTTAGTCCCATCGCATTCTTTTATTGCTCCAATACAGATATGAACACTGTTCAGAAAATGGAAATTTTTCCACATATCTCCTTTGGGCATTATAAAGATTTTAAAATGTTATTTAAAGTACATAATTTAGTTATCACCCATTTTAGTCATATCTGGGCAAACTTAACATCTGTTAAAATATCAGACACAACCTAGTAAGCAGTTCAAAGTTGAAGTAACATGAATTTGCTTTAAATATTCCTATAAACATGGACGATGTTGTGATAGTGATAATGCCTATTTTAAAGTAATTTTCGCCTTTTTGTGCATATTTCAGAATTAGAGCATTCATTCATGACATTCCGGGACTTTGTCCTGAATAAAGTTTCGTCTTTAGTCGTAATTAATAAATGAAGAAAGATAATTTGAGCAATTATGAAATTTTTTCAGTACTTAGACATCATCTGAAACAGAAATAATATTTCTGACTGCCCCAAACTCACTTGTTTCCTTAATAGTTACGAATATCAAAATTGGCTATGCATCGAAAAGCTGCGAACATATTTCCATTAATCATTAATACTTTTGAGCACATTTTTGTTTTCTGGAGTTGTTTAATTCCTCTAATGAATGGACTAATACAGCATGGCCTGCGGTTTTCTTGTGAGTAGCTCAACTCTCAATAATATTTTAGGTAGTTTAATTAATAAAGTCAGATTTTTATTTTGGTCTTTTGGAAAATTTATTGGGTTTCTTCCGTTTGGCAATGCAATGTATGGGATGTTATAACCAGTGTTTCGTACATTGCGAATATATCAGTCTTCCGTTCTTAATAAAAAATCACAAAATGAAGGTAAGAAATTTTGAACTTAGATTCCTTCTAAAACTCCACCGAAAACAATTTTATAAAGCCGCTGCCGCAGTTCGAAAAATGTGTGACGTTGAAGGAGGTGGAACCGTTAGGGGTTGTGTGACACATGGATAGTTCCAACGTTTCAATAATGGAGACGTAAAAAATAAAAATTTACTACGTTCTGGAAGACCTAATATCTGAAATATTAAGGATACCCGCCAAGTATTGCAAGAAAATCCGCTAAAAGGCTTTCAGAAAAATTTTGTGCATCAAGACATGCCATATATCCCCACATTGAGACACTTGGAAACTTATAAAAATGCTGTAGATATGTACGAGGCATGTTCTATAAAAAATTAACATATTTTTACGGTCATAATTTTTCGCACTATAATTCAATCTTATTATATTCTGTTAGCTTAACGTGAAACAAACACGGCGTAGTAGCTTCATTGTTGGTACTCCTGATTTTCGCCTGTTAAAACCAGGCAACTTCAGAATCGCCTACTGCTGCAATGGAGGTAACATGCAGTTAAATTAATGGTAGAGGAAGATCCGGAGTTTCTTTCAAGCGTAATCACTGCTGATGAAACTTGGGTTCACCATTTTGATCCTGAGAGCAAACAGCAAAGCTCAGTGTGGAAATCTCCTTCATCACCAACCCCCCAAAAGCAAAAGTGGTTGCTTCTGCTGGGAAAGTTATGGACATCTCATTCTTTGATATTCATGGAATGGTTTATCAGCATGTTCTACCTGCACACACATCAGTAAGTGGGCAATACTACTTGGATGTCCTAAAAAAATTGTAAGTCCATATCAGGCGCAAAAGACCACATTCCCGTGAAGCAGGCAGTATGCTGCACCACGATAATGCGCGGCAAAAGTCAACGTGAAGTTCATTCCTCACCTTTCATATAGTCCGGATTTAGCCCCATGTGAATTTTTTCTACTCCCTAACTTGAAGAAATGCCTTCGTGGGAGGCATTATCCGTCATCAAAAGCTGTGGTGCAGGCTGTGGAGGTGATTTTGAAGAATCTCTGAAAAATTATTTCCAGCATGTCTTTGAAGACTGGCAGAAACGCTGGGACAAGTGCATCGCATTCAGGGAACACTATTTTGAGAAGGACCATCAAAATTATGAGGAGGAGTAAAGGTACGTTGTGAAAAAATTGTGATCATTCTTTATTGAACAGCCCTCGTATCTAATGAACTGATACCTAACAGGCTGAACGTAGAAATGACATCTGTCGTCAGCTATATCCGTAATCCCATTGGTGATAGATTTCTCAGGAGATTTGGTACTTGTGATGAAAAATGTGTATATTACTGAAGCCCTAATGCCTCGAAATAGAATCTTGATCTTCGGCAACATGCCTGTCATCGTTAAAGAAAGTCAGTTCGGGCACAAAGTAATTTTGTGCATCTGGTGGAATTATGATGGTGTGATTCATTAGGAATTTGTTCCAAACTGACGGGCGATTGATACCGATCCTTATTCTCAACAACTATAACGAAATCATGAACGTCTGAGCCGGAGTTACCCAGCATTAGTTAAGCAAATTAGAGTTATATTGCAACAGGACAATGCAAAACCGCATAAGCACGAACAACGATGGAAAAAATCCGGAATTGGGAGGAATCGATCTGCTGCGACACCCAGCAGACAGCCCTGACCTTGCACTATCAGATTATCATATTTTTCGATCCATGGCCCATTTTCTAGTGGAAAGAATTTTGACAACATTGAAGCAGTGCAAGCTGGTGTCACAGAAACCTTCACATCAAAACCAGTGAGTGGTACCATCGTGGGATATTAAACCTCCCGGAACAATACCTCTAGAGCATGGGATCTAATGGTCAGTACTTTGAGGATTCGTTAATTGCTTGTGTAGAAGTTAATTAAGAAGTTATTTAAGTTATTAGTTAATTGCTTATAGAAGGGTAGATATTACAAGTCGACTTATTAAAGATTAAAGATTCAAAGACAGTTGTTTCAGATAGCAGAGACTGTAAAAACATCAAAAGAACGTGCAGGTGTTATTTTACGTAATGTGCTGGGCTTTCAGATGGGTGCCTGTAAAAAGTTGCAAAGAAAAGCTATTTCTGTTAAGAATTTGGAGCTCTGTCGTCAATATCCTAGTAAATTTTTTTGGCGGCTTATTACAATGGATGAAACTTGGATACATCACTACACTCCAGGAAGTAAAGCACAGTCAAAGCAGTGGACTGCACCAGGTGAACTAACGCCAAAAACGGAAAGTCAATTTTGTCAGCAAACTAGTTTATGGCGAATGTTTTCTATGATGCACAGGAAATTATTTTTAATTGATTACTTGCAGAAGCGTAAAAGTATCACTGGTGATTACTATGAAGGCTTACTGGAACGTTTGAGTGCTGAGGTGCAAAGAAAAATACCTCATTTGGCAGAGAAAAGAAATATTATTTCTCCACAACAATGCTCCGACTCATCCTTCAGTAATTATAGTGGGAAAAATGTGCGAATTGAAGTTCGAAGTGCTCTAACATCCACCCCATTCGCCAGATCTAGCACCCAGTGACTGCCACCTGTTCCCGGTCCTCAAAAATTTCTTGGAAGAAGAAGATTCCACAGCAACGATGAGGTCATTGATGCAGCAAACAGCTATTTTGAGGACCGTAGTATTTCGCACTGCAGAGCGGTTTAATTAAGTTTGAACACCGATATGACAGATGTATTGGCCTCTTTGGATGTTATGGTGAGAAATAAAGAAAACAAATTTTCATGTTTTTTTATAATGAAGCTCGGGACTTATCAGCCGATTCTCGTAAAATTTTCGAAATCAACTTAGTAAAATGGAACTTTTATCATATCTTTCCTCTGCGATCTCAGCATGCATTCCCCTGGGTAACTAGTAATTTAGTGCAGTACGTCTCGGATTTAATGACTCAACTTTCTTGTTACACGAAACTTGTTTCACTGTCCACATCAGTAACGGAAACTAACATACAAACGAATCAATTTAAATTAACACACAAAAAACAAAAAAGTGAGTAGTATTGGAATACATGAATTAATCATAACTTGATTCTTAGTTTTAGATAAATTTTATCAGGTTTCGGCTCTGGACTTTATAAAATCTTGGATATGAATGCAGAGAATCCTTTACACAAAGCTCATTCCCGTTACCACATTACATCCACACATCCAGGTGTATTTAACCATGCTTAGTTCTCTAATAGGTGGCCACTTCCATCTCCTGTGCAAAGAACGCCCAAAATGTAGCGAAAAACTGTTCTGTACCGTCGCAGTACATCAAACTGTTTACGAAAATAAAAATACATTAAGTCCGATGTACAATTGCTCATCTCCCCGTTTTTGCTAAACTAATGATGTCATTTTTTGAAACAATGGTGGTAGAGGTCCAATAAATCTGAAAACCCGTTATTACCTGCAATTTATGTTGAGCGGGATTCATGTATATACCTTTATTTGCATATATCATGCCAGTAATTGCTGAGAATGGTTTCATACTATGGTATTCGGTGAAAAAGGTGAGAAAGAAAAATATACCTCAGCTCTTTATATCATAAGTCATTTATTACTAGTAACATAGGTGGACAAAACAAGAACTACACAAATATGTTCCATCCGCTCTAGGATTCGTAAATTTATCTCGGAAAAATGTAACAAAATTCGGAAATATATAATTTTTGCAACAAGTTACTGGAGAACTAATAAATTTAATGTGATAAATGGCTTATTTCAAGAGTTTCTCAGTTTCATAACTTTTAAATGAACGAAAGACACTCTTGTGTACTTTTGAACTGAGGCTAAAATTGTGGTTCAAAGTATTCCAAAACACTTGATGTTTCCATAAAATACAGTAGAACAATTTTCGAAATTGAAAGCTTTAAGAATATTTTTACTTAATAGATTATTTGAAGGAACAATGTTTTAAAACTCTCCCCTGAAGATTTTAAATAATATGCCACTTAAATATGCCATTTGTAATTTATGTAACTTTTAGGTTTGCAAGAGACCAACTTAACAAACACGTATACTCCAAAGCTCAGAGACTACTTTTTATTTGGGAAGTCAAAAACATATATTCAACATGTACTTAATGCATTTCCTGGCCAAATTTAATAAAACATAGTGCCGGAAAAGGGTTCAACTCTGCAGCCAAATGCCTGTTTAATGTGTGAGAGGTAGGGGTAAGTATTTGTGTAAAGTGGCCTGACATATTAATTTATTTATTGTAGGCATATGACAGCTTGGAATTTTAATATATTATATATTATACTTTAGGTGAAAACCTTTATGCTTCAGACATCATATATTTGTTTACATACTGAGCATTCGTACTTTGTATATGGTTTATGAAACGATGTGTTACTGCAGATAAAATGTTGGAAGCCATGAGCTATAATTGTGAAGACATGTTTCACTTCAGAAAGTTGTCTTCTTCTTTTTCGTGTTGCGTTGCTGCTAATTTTATTGATTTGCTAGTTTTGGGTAGCAGAAGTATGATGAAATATACAAAAAATATTTGGTGAGGCTAAGCACGACGCAGCGAGGTCCCTAAAACAGTTCCACATTGATTTAAGGGAACGAAATGACTACATTAACGTGTGAGGTTCGCATTCAGGATACCGTAGCACAAATTCCGCCAGGACTGCACTTTCTCGGCAAGTTTTTAGTAGTTTCTTTCCCAGTACTCATATTAAAAATAAGGTATCACCAAGTTATATTTGGTAGGTTTCTTTTCTTAAAAATTACCCTCCAAGTATCATTTCACTTTAACTTTGTTCTGTGTACAGTAAGAAAGGCATTACTAAACAAGATTCAGCAACAACAGAAAATTTGAACTGGTGAAATAGGCTGATATGCACTTTTCTTACGTATGTCGTATTAATAAATTTCCATTCTTAAATCAATGTACCTGAAATACCGGAAAACGGTTGATATAAAAACCTCTCCAAGAGGAGAACTGCTTTTCAGCTTCGTGTAACCATTATTCAGAAGCGATAAAAGCTCAATGTTGATGGTAAATCAGATCCACTGTTGTAATGGTGTTTGAAATCCTTGAATTAATGGAACTTTTGATTTATGAGCTTCAAATTTTATCTATTCATACGCCAGTCCATCCATCATATATCCGTCCATCTATCACAGCATTCTACTGGGGTATGGATCAGTTTAGGAAAGAAAACTTCGGTGGCTCGATAGCTAAGCACCTGGAAAACAAGTGAAGTTCGTGTTTAAACATCATGCCTGTTAATACGTGAGAAAGAAGTGCATTTCAAAATTCATATACAGATTGTTTCAAAACGACACTGAACGATTATAGCCATTGCTTAGCTTATAGCTTAACTAGTCCGAATTTCGGTGGCGCAGCTTCGAACTTCTCTTAGATATGATTTTATGCAGCATTAAATATGACATTATTTTGTGATTAGGTAGCTCAGGAACTACTGGTGTGCAAATCTCGAAAGTTGTTACTGGGACGCACCGGCCACGAAAACAAAAGCATTGCTCTTTATCAGTGACCCTAGCCTCGCATTCAGGTAATGGGGGCAAAGGGTAGTTACTTGTCAAAAAGTCGAATAATGATTCGGACAGTCCCAAGGTTGCTTATTTAGCAATGATCCTAATTATACAGTCTTTTCAACCAGTTACTGTAAAATCAATACCGTCCTTTTCGGTTACAAATGCTTTATTTAGTATGATTAAACACAGTGAAATAAACTAATTGTCTCATTGCACAAGCCATTTAGTATTGGTTATATTTATCCACAGATCTTTGATATTGTTCTCTGCTCATTTTATCATTTAATACTTCCATCCTCAATTTCGCTAATATTAAATTCCCTCTAAAAGGTTTAAGTTGCCTATGTCCACCCGCTTATTTGACACCATGGACTACTATAACGGAATTTTGGAAAGCCTTAAACACTCATAAGCAATAACTAAGCAATAGCTCCTTTATTGCGGTTTCATAAGCCAAAGAAATTCTTAATATAAGCAAGCTACTGCGGAGTATGCCGGTATGTTTACAAACAGCTATAGCATGCGGCATGGCGTGTGATCTATACGTGCGAACTCCAACAGCGTGAGATATGCGTCGTTGTTCCTGTCAGTACCTAATCCACTCTCATTCTGGAGCATTTTTATGCGGCTCGATTGAGGCTAGATGTGTCGCATAGAAGCTGGGCAAGTACTTCTATATGTCCGTTTGGTGCTGTTTTGAAACATCCTGTAGAATTAAATTGGAGCAATAGAGTTATTCCTACTTGCATTAGAAGATACAAGATTTAAGTGCAGTAGTTCAAACAATTCCTTATAAGGTTAGACTAGCGTTAGTATCTTTTTTTTTCGGTTTTAACTTATTCATTACTTAATTTTTATTTCCGTTCAAGCACCAAATATAAAATATAGAATGGTTCCGTAGCTCAATCAGTAGAGCACATCTCTGCTGTGCGGTTGGTCCCGGGTTGGATTCACAGTTGCGGCTGGGGATTTTTCTCCACACACGATAATTCCCCATCTTCCCCTGAGTCAGGAGGTATGAGTGAGAGTGCAAATGTGTACGTGGTCTAATGATTAAAAGTTCAAAATGCTAGCAACCCAATGTCTACGATATTATAACATCGCCAATAGCCGCTATATTCCAAAGGAAACCGGCCACCGGAAGGTACATTGAGTTAAACATTGGTACATTGGAAAACAAAAGATAAAAAATAGTGTTCCGATCTCTTTATGTTTTTTTATTATAATCATCGTATGTATTTCTGCAAAATAAAACGTAAATCTGTAATAGCATATATTTTAGTAATTCATCTGTGCCTTTGGTAAGGGCAGTTAATTCCACAAATCAAACACCTACTGAAGAACTGATTTCTTGAAGTTTAAATACAAGTGTACATTAGTTTGATGAAAGATAAGCATAATGGAATACTATTTATTTGATACATAGCACGAATTTATTTCTATTAACACAGGAGAGAAATACCACAGAATTACACACTATAGTTCTGGAAACGTAGCCTTTGTGAATAGCATGTTTAATATGACTGCTAGTATCCTACACAACCTCTTATAAACCATGTTTGCGTTTGCCATCTGATCTTGATATACTTCACGGTAAAAATCCTCATCGTGGGCTTCGACATGGATTAGTTTTCTGCCTAGTTTGGAGCAATGCCCTTTTGAAATTTCCCACAAGGTGAAGTCACACACAAGAACATTCGTACTAAGAAGCGGCATAGTATATCGTTTCACGAAACTTGACAGAAAGATAAAAATTCTCAGGTAAAAAATCGAGAGCACGTCTGCAGTATGTGGCTGGACTCTGTCCTTCATTAACCTTTACATAGTCAGGAGCTGAACGCCAAAACTGCTTATCAGTATAACTTTCTATTGATCTTTGTGTCTATGGCTCCGAGGAAACAGGAATCAATTGCTCGAAATTGCTGCCTAGATCTTATTGTTCATACGCCCCTTCATTCAAAATATGTGAGGACATTCTATTGTTCAGATTTAGAACTTTGGTCAGTTTTTAATATATTTTATTTCATTTGTTCCACTTGTTCCTTTGGTCTCCAATGGTTATATCGGCGGCCGTTCTCCTTTGGAACATATCGAAGGTATTAGATCGTATTAGATGTGTTTATAGTCATTAGATCACACACATTCGCACTCTCATTCATACTTCCATACTCTGTGGAAGATGAGGAATTATGTTGGTCGGAGAAAAATCTCCACCCCCACAGCCGGAAATCGAACGCGGGACTCCTGGTACGGCAGGCAGGTGCTCCACCGACTGAGCAACGGGGACAGTCTAGCTTTTAATATTGTTTAGATACCAGGAGACATACTCTTAAGGCAAATGTTCTGAAGTGTGACATTTTCTTCCACTGTCTGCAACTCGTACAATAATCTCCACTCTTCATTACGCTAATTTTTGGGCCGCGCCGTGGCTGAGTGTTTAGACTGCTCGTCTCTCACCGAGTTGGTCGGGATTCCATACCAGGCAACTAGAAAGTGAGCTTCGTAGTGGACAGCACGGCGCTGGGGCGGTTTTCTCCAGGAACTCCTGTTTCCCTCGTCATTTCATTCGACAGTTGCTCCATCTTCATTTCATGTATCATCAGTATTAAGGGCTGCGGTGCCGCATGCAGTAAACGCGGGCCATAAACACTACACTATACTGCGCGCGCGCGCGCACACACACACACACACACACGCACACACACATGCTCATTTTGTATGAGAGCAATCCAGATGTAATTGAATTAGCTGAGAGCTTCCCATTTAAACATTCTCCATTGCTACTTCTTTGGGAGGGGGATTTTCGAGTTGACCACACAACTAGCATATCTTTACAGAACTGCGTGTTGCGCTGTCATTTTTTCTCTAAAGTTTATTTGGTGGTAAAGTTGGTAGACACATTGTTTTAAAGCACCAAATATCGTATCAAAGTGAGCTCGCAATTGCCTCTTGCCTACTTCATCCTCTTCGTTTTTACGGAAAAAGGAAAGTATAGTGTCACTGTTTTGCTGAACGTTTAACCGTCCTTTATGTGCTATTTCACAAACTCGAATGTGTAATGTTATGATAACTGCCTACTTGGTAAGCTATCTGTGCAATCTTCTACAAACCTCAGTTTTAGACTAAACGTCAAGTTCTACATTACCAGTGTCGATTGAGTAAACAAATGATTAATTTCGTGCGCCGCAATTGCATTATGTTTTCGTTATTTAAGTGTGAGTGCGCGCGCGCGTGTGTGTAACAGGGGACAGTTTTGGATGGAAGTGGCACATTTGATTTGTGCTACATTAGACTCTAATTTTAAATAGTACATTTTAAGAGGGTATGCCATTCCTTTGGATCAGTAATTAGCGAAGCAATATATATGTACAGATGTATTTTTTTATCTTTAAAATGCAGAGCGATGCACAGTGGTATCTGAACGAGTCCACCTCAGAAAGGTTGCAACTGGAGGGGAGGGCAGGTTAGTTGTGTACTAGTTGCGAGCAACTAAACACGTGCAGAGCTACTCGGTAAAACTACAGCTTGTTTCAAAATGTGCTTGTCTCCTGGTTCCAAGAGAGCATTTATAAATGACGCCTCCTCGCAGCACATTAGGAAATAAAGTGCTACATTTAAAAACACGAGAAGTAATAACCAATATCCATATGTTTATAAAAAAGGAACAATGGTCTGGGTCAGCTATAAAAATCGGGGGACGGGTATCTGAGGCAACAGTTGTGTCTGAAAGCAGTTTAGGAGAGTTATTAAGGAGCGAAAACCATTGGTGCTAGTGCAACAGCATCCTTCTCTATGCCCAGTTAACAAAGATTAAGAACATGCACAAAATCTAATCTGGATGATTTAATTCAGAAGTAGTTAGGCGAACTATGAATAATTTTTAAAGCACAGAAAAACAAAGACCAACTTTGAAGAAAGTGCATATGAAGCTAAAACTTCTACTGACTTTCAAGGCAGTGTCTGAACATTAAGAATAGTTCTTTTGAAGCTAGAATTATTTGGAAAAGAAAAACACTAAGCGTGACAGACAAATTTTAATCGAACATCGCACCATACGTGCAAAAAGGCTTAAGTATTTACGAAATTTTCGGAGATATCGAAGTGAAGCTTATATAGTTTATATGGATAAAACTTATATAAATACAACACATACTAGACCATATGCCTGGAGTGAAATACGTTACAGGGACTCTGCAGTGACATGGAAAGGCCGACAGTTGTTTATCATGCCTGCTGGAGGAGAACAGGGTTTTGTTCCAAATGCCTATGTACTATTTAAGATCCAACAAAAGCGTGGAGATTACTACCATAGTAAGAATTATAACTTAGTTTATTAGAGCTGCAAAACTGGCTTCGAAAGTGAAATTTGTTTTTAGACACCTTATGCACCGCCCTCCCCTCTCGTAATCTTACGCGTGTGACGCATTGTGGCGATAGGTGCACTATCCCCACGACAGTTGCTACTCATACCTGCCGCGCAGGATTCCTCTCAAGATGAAATAATACATCTTTACTTTTTCCCTAAAGCATCTTACTGCATGTAAGAATTGGATAAAAAATTTGATTCATAATGTAATATTAATTCCGTCAATTTGGTGGCTTCTTCTGTATCAATGTTTTGAACAAAACGTGCAGCTTTCGGTATATTATTATTGTAGTTATTTATTCATTAATTTATTCTTTTTTTTAAAGAACATTATACTTATTGGATCACTTAAATGTGTGTTGAATGAATTAGCTAAAACGTGTCAGAACGAGTTAAATATTGAAGAAATTATTATAAGGAAGAATAACACTGTGAATTTAAGCTTCACAAATAAAGCTTCGTAATTATTTAGACAAAATTACAGCTAGGTAATTTATTATAAGTGTATTTTGCATTGAGGAAAATTACTATAAAATCAAACAGTTCAATTTTAGACAATTGAGATCGTTATTATTGTTATTACTTATTGTAATTAAAGATTATCGATAAGTGTAGCTAATTTAGCTTATATGCATCGTGATGGAAAAACCAGCATTTTGGATATAGATGAATATTAGTTTTTTACTTATATATGCGTAAAATTAATTGGATGTAGTGGAAACTGTCCTTGATAAATTAGGAAGAAGACCTCTGCAATGGATCAAAATATCTAAAAGGAATTTGAAAGGTAATGCATAGTTCGATGTTATTATTAATACATGCTTGGTAGGAATAAACGTGAAAGGTCACGGAATATATAGCATGAAGAAATAAATATAACATTGTGGAGAAACAGCCCGGAGATGAACAAGGGAGCGTACAAAATCCATAAAGAGAGGAACAGAAGAAAGCATTATTCAAAATAAAATTAAGGAGTATGTAAAGTTAAACTTGTAACTCTTATAATGGAGAGGGGTGATCGCAAAACCTGAGCCGCATAGAAATATAGTGTCTAACATTGTGAAGGAACCACAAAATGGTTAGACTGCTGACAGGTGACGGAGACAATGAAAGTTTTCATATAGCTCCCGTCCCTTGCTCAAGGGGCTGATGAACGATCCGTTGACGAAGCAACCTCTTAATGTTAATGGAGGGTACTCTTTCCTTCGGATAAGTACATCATCTGTAAAACATCGGTATAGGCCAGGGAATACGGAAGATAAAAAGGAAAAGCATCTAATTTATTTTAATCAATCAGGGATCTTTTGTATGTGGGCCCCACGCGTAACCGTGCAGCTATTTCGATTAGTAAAGTTAAATTAAGTACATAGTGAGTACGACTAAAGATAGATGTCCTTAATTCACAGTCGCCTTCATGTAAAATATGCTTATATAGCTAGCTAATTCGTGGAAATTAATTGTTTTTTTTTTTTTTCACCTTGGCCATGCGTAGGCTTAACTATGAAAAGATAGACTGAAAAATTCAATACCATAGCCGGGATTTGAAACACGGAACCTCGGTTGCCGTCCAAACACTCTAACCCTTGAGCTACTATGGCCAACGTGCCGACATGTCTTTAAATTATCCAACTGACTCTTAAAGTACTTACAGGATAAATCGCCATTAAGATAGTTGTCTCATGTGTTTATGAGAACTCCTAAGTGGTTTATCGGGACAAAACAAGTCAGTTGGAGAACTCAATGAGATGTCGGCACGTTGGCCATAGTAGCTCAAGGGTTAGAGCGGCTGGACGGCAACCAGAGGATCCGTAGTTCAAATCCCGGCTATGGCACTGAATTTTTCAGTCTGACTCTTATCTTGCCATTGTTAATTCATGTTTCTAGTAGCGTAGTCTCCTTCTAGTTTCATGTGTTTATTTCAACCTTATTTTTTTTTCTCTCCAGAAAAAATATTGGCTTGTGGTATTATATACACATCTTGACAGATATCAGCAACTCAGGGAAATTAAGAAACAGGACGAGTCAGATTTGAACCCCTGACTTCTCAAATCCGAGACACATACACTGCCGCCTGAGATATCTACAAATTGTAAGTAGTTTCGGATTCACGTATATGCTAGACTTTGAACCAGACTATACCGAATTTCAGCATGATTTATGCTCGATATGTGTTACAGCGATGAAGTATCAAAATAGGATTGGAAAGATGTCCAAATGCACAGAGAGGCGTTGATTAGAGTTGCGAGATCAAAGCCCTGTTGGCAACAATTTTCCAAGGCGCTCGGCATAGATTTCCCTCGAGGGCAAGAGGTTCCATCGGAACAGTTCCAAATTGGATTAAGTTAAAGGGTTCATTTGCTCTATTTCAAGCATGGTCGTTCGTCATACTTCCAAGTTGTTATTTGTGTTGCTGCAACTGAATCTTGTTTTTCTCTTTCTGCGGCTTTATGGCTTTATACGAAACCTGAGGTGAATTTCAGGCACAGTAACTGGGTAAACTTTTATTTCTTACAGTTTATATCCGATCTTTGGTTTCTTTGTGGAATATGTAATTCCTATTAGATAAGATAGCAATCTTCACTTGTTTTTTCAGATTATGAAAATTGCTAATGACAGAAGAAGTCAGTTTTTTTCATTTGAGGATCAATCGTTTGTCTCTCGACAGTAGCATTTTAAAATGTATTATGTGTTTACAAATTATTTAACTAAAACCTAGCATCAGAAATGTGAAACAACTTGGTGGTGCAGGTCCGTCTAGATATTAGCTTAGCTCTAAAAACACCCCAAATTCATGCCAAAACTGGAACCTCCTTTAGCGACTTCGCTATGAGTAGATGCAACCAGTTCAGTCATACTATGGTAATTATTTCAGCAGCCTTGTTTAAAGTTAGAGGACATGTGATCAGACAAGCGTTCTTATAACTCTTTTAATAGCGTAAAATTCATTGATTAATTGTAGTTGGAGTTGGTCACCTAGTTATTTAAATTGTGCTTTCCTGCAGCCATAAGTCTCTGCCTTTGAATAACTGTTCTGAATTAGCGGAAAGGGGTAAAACGACCAGACGAACGGCGAGTTAGCCTCATTCAACTAGCATGAGTTAAACTCATTTGGGAAAGTTCACTTATATGGAAGTTATTACTTTGCTATTAACCCTTGCAGTGATTTGCAAGGCTATATGTATGCAATTTGAAGTGCATGCATTAGCTGTGCCACGGTATATACTGCTAATCACTGATTAATTCTGGGATTTCAATTCAGATCGCCTGTTAAACCGAGCTTTCTGATTCTGTGTTTGCTACAGACAATCGAAACGAAACAATAGCAATTAATTTGTACCGAAACTTGAAAGCATTGGAAGAGAAGGGTTGTTCAAAGTTGTAGTACCTGCAGTGGTTCTAATAATAATGATAGTAACAATAGCAACAGCAAAGTAAATAATCATCATAATACAATAGTTTTATTACATTTCCATAATTATATGTACTAGCAAGTGTTGAAAGAAAAGTACTAAGCAGAAATTACAGTATTTTTGAGGGTGCTGTTTGTGATTAAACATATTTTAATTGCATTTATTATGTTGTAATAACTACTGCGTTTTCAAAATCGTATAGAACTATTCCAGGGGGGTAACTTGTATATTAAAAAAGGAGAGAGAGAGAGAGAGAGAGAGAGAGAGAGAGAGAGAGAGAGAGAGAGAGAGAGAGAGAGAGAGAGAGAGAGAGCGACAAGCCAAATTGGTGCTTCTTTCTTTTCTTCTCCTCGCATTTACTAATTTAATAATTACCTCGTCTCATCTCATCTGACAGTTAAAGTAGACAACTGTCAAACCTCTACAATTTATTTTTCTTATTTTTCTTATTTTTTCTAAGTTTGCAGGTAAAATAACTCAGAGTATGCAATAAATATTAGTGTCCTTCTTGTGCTCATGCATTCTAAAATATAGTTTCCCTATATAGGTATAACAACTTTTAAAGTACTTAAATATGCTACGAGGGCATTCAATCTTATTATATTCTGTTAGCTTAATGTGAAGCAAACACGCCGTAGTAGTTTCATTGTTGGTACTCCCGCTTCCCACCTATGAGAACCAGGCAAGTTCAGACATGTTCAGTATCGCCTACCGCTGCAATAGAGCTAACAAGCGAGGAACAATATGCCGCTTTGAAATTCTGCATTCGTCTCAACAATCTTCAGTTGAGGCATATACAGTGCAACAGAAGGCCTATGGTGAGTCTGTTCTTCCCTACAGCACAGCAGGAAGGTGGTTTAAAATTTTTAAAGAGTGGAGACAATCAATTTTAAAGGAAGGTGTACCCGGTGCATTGGTTACTGCTCTTACGGAAGAAAACATCAACACTGCTGCTGCCATTGTGAGAGAGGATCGGCGAATTACCTTAAGATCACTTTCTGAAATACTGAACATTTCATTGGGTGTCACCCACATGTTGGTGACAGAAACATTACAGATGAGACGTGTTTGTGCGCGATGGGTTCCAAGACCTTTGATTCCCGAAATAAAGGACATTCGCATTCAGGTCTGCATGCAATTCAATTTGATGTTAGAGGAAGATCCAGAATTTCTTCCAAACGTAATCACTGCAGATGAAACTTGACTACATCGTTTTGATCCTGAGAGCAAACAGCAAAGCTCAGTTTGGAAATCGCCTTCATCACCAACCCCCACAAGCGTTAAAGTGGTTGCTAGGAAGGCTAAGGTCGTATCATTCTTTGATATTAATGAAATGGTTTCTCAGCATGTTGTATCTAAACACACATCAGTAACTGGACAATACTACAGGGATGTACTGAAAACATTACAAGTCCATAGCAGGGGCAAAAGTCCACATTTCCGTGAACTAGGTTGCATGCTGCAGCATGATAATGCGCGGCCGCATGTTGCCAATATTGTTGCGTGAAGTGCATCCCTCGCCCTCCCTATAGTCCGTATTCAGCCCCATGTGACTATTCTATTGCCTAACTTGAAGAAACGCCTTCGTGGGAATCATTATCCATCATCAGAAGCAGTGGTGAAGGCTGCGGAGGCGATTTTGAAGGATCTCCCAAAAATGATTTGCAGCAAGTCATTGAATACTGGCAGAAACGCTGGGACAAGTGCTCGCATTCAGGGGAGATTATTTTGAGAAGGACCATGAAAATTATGAGGATGAGTAAAGGTATATTGTCAAATAATTATGATAATTCTTTATTGAATAGCCCTCGTATTTTAATACAAAACTCACTTCTGCCTCTTCTTTCATACACAGAAGGTGTTAGGAGTTTAAGGACAGATACTTGTTTCTTAATATACATTTACTTTGATATGATGGCGGTTTCATCTTTAAACACAAACGGATCATCTAGCTATTAGCTGATGTTCTATACACTGACGTCATCGCGCTGCGAAGTCAGTGACACCTTTCAGTATAGACCATCCACTTTATTTCTCCAGGATCGCACATCATGATGCTTAGTTGGGTGCGGTTACTGCTAATTATTTTTTCCCTCTTTCATTTGTTCTTTCACTACTATGTTACATTTTATTTAATTTTTCGATTCCATTCGTTTTGCACATACATATATATGCAATACATACAAACATTCAAGCCTGATGTGCAACAGAATTCAAGACTTTCTGCGTCCCGGAACGCCAAAGAAATACACTTAGGGACCATGACTACAAGGATCTTGCAGAAAGAATTTCAAATCAATACATTCGTTTTCGCGAAACCACTCACTCTGCGTTTCGTCTTCCGGTCCACCCTCTCGACTTAATAAACACGAATAACTTGTGTGGGTCGGGCTTACTTGGAGATGGTAACTAACTTGAAAGCATGGCCTTATATATCTAATATTGAAATGCTGAAATGAAGCATATATTGGTATAATATTGTCCTATTATATACAAATAAATTTAATAATAATAATAATAATAATAATAATAATAATAATAATAATAATAATAATAATAATAATAATAATAATAATAATAATAATAATAATAATAATAATAATAATAATAATAATAATAATAATAATAATAATAATAATAATAATAATAATCATAATCATAATCATAATCATAATCATAATCATAATCATAATCATAATCATAATCATAATCATAATCATAATCATCATAATCATAATCATCATAATCATCATAATCATAATCATCATAATCATAATCATAATCATCATAATCATAATCATCATAATCATAATCATCATAATCATAATCATCATAATCATAATCATAATCATAATCATCATAATCATAATCATAATCATCATAATCATCATAATCATAATCATCATAATCATAATCATAATCATAATCATCATCATCAGCATCAGCATCATCATCAGCATCAGCATCATCATCATAATTAATAATGATAATTAATAATAATAATTATAATAATAATAATAATAATAATAATAATAATAATAATAATAATAATAATAATAATAATAATAATAATAATAATAATAATAATAATAATAATAATAATAATAATAATAATAATAATAATAATAATAATAATAATAATAATAATAATAATAATAATAATAATAATAATAATAATAATAATAATAATAATAATAATAATAATAATAATAATAATAATAATAATAATAATAATAATAATAATAATAATAATAATAATAATAATAATAATAATAATAATAATAATAATAATAATAATAATAATAATAATAATAATAATAATAATAATAATAATAATAATAATAATAATAATAATAATAATAATAATAATAATAATAATAATAATAATAATAATAATAATAATAATAATAATAATAATAATAATAATAATAATAATAATAATAATAATAATAATAATAATAATAATAATAATAATAATAATAATAATAATAATAATAATAATAATAATAATAATAATAATAATAATAATAATAATAATAATAATAATAATAATAATAATAATAATAATAATAATAATAATAATAATAATAATAATAATAATAATAATAATAATAATAATAATAATAATAATAATAATAATAATAATAATAATAATAATAATAATAATAATAACAATAATAATAATAATAATAATAATAACAATAATAAAAAATATAGCGTATAACACGTATAAAGAAAACTAAACTGTGACAAACGACGTGGAGGAGCAAATGAGGATCAATGGGTAGTACTTGGAATATGTGACAGAATATATCTACTTAGGCTAAACAATATCCTTATCAAATACTTATCAATTAGATCTGGAAGAAGTACTGGAGTCTCCAATGTATCCTGAGGGATAGGTTCCAAAAACAAAGTACAAATACATAAGTCCTCGAAACCTTTTTACTGCCAGTGTTCATATGGTCGCCAAACCTGGTCCTTAACAAAATAGGAGTACCGTGCTACAAATCTGCCAGCCGAAATGGAGCGGAAGATGCTACACGTAACAAGGAAGCATAGGATGACAAACGAGGAAGTCAGGAGGAAGACAAGTCATAACCGACATGGCTTCATGGTCGCAACAACTGAACTGGAGTTGGGGAAGGCATGTCGCCAGAATGCAACATCTCTGATGGACGCAGCAAATGACAATGTGGGACAACAGAATAGGACATCGAACGGCAGGGAAACCAAGGATGTGAGGGGCAGATAGCTTCAAAAAGATAGCAGGGCCACAGTGGCCAACACACTTAAGAACAGAGGTACATGGAGGAAACTGAAAGAAGTAGCTACCATTGTGTGTGTGTGTGTGTGTGTGTGTGTGTGTGTGTGTGTGTGTGTGTGTGTGTGTGTGTGTAAAATAGCTAAATATGTACAGCGATGATGTATGTGTTCTGTGAAGTAAGCAGTGCCAAGATTACGAAAATGTACCGTTACTGGAGCTCAGAAACTGCTCAAGGCCCTTAGGAGTTGCAACCCTAATGAGCTTCTCAATTGCAACTACTTGTGCAGCAGAAGACCTCTGCCATCAAGGGATTAACATTCTTTTCCCTTCATTTCAATTCATATAGTTATATTACTGATATAGTAACAGCCTGTATCATGAATATAAGGAGCACAACAGAGCCACCTGTATCTCTTAAACTAAACAGATAGCTCACAAACCTGTAATGTTTTTCTCTGATAATTACTGTTCGCAGGAACAATTATATGAGGTATATAAAGAAATAAAGGCGGTGGTTACATTTCCGCTCTTCCGTTGGAAGTAATGTTAAGAATTTTTATCTCGAAAACTCCATCGTCCTCTGCTGAGTTTGAGCACGCGACTTCGGGGACCAAAGTCTAGCATGTTACCTCTAGACCACGGAGGACGATGGTGGCGGTTGATGAGGAAGGTATATGTGAGATAGAATATACGAGAATATAAGAGCCGTGAGAACATGGAAAGAGAGGAATACAAACGGAGGGTGCAGAGGCGAAGGGTGAGAAATTGTGAGAGTGATTGGGGAAGGCATAAAGGTATACATTAGGCAGGGATCCTCGCAATCCTTTCGGGGCATTTAACTTGCCCCATCCGTCCTTTGTGCTTCTACTGTAAGTACTACTAGATTTTTCTACTGAAATTTGGCCTCTCCGCGGAACTGCTTCGCGCGAGACACCCTGATTAGTTTAGCTGGACTCTACAAAGACGATCTTGCCATCTCCGCTTGTGTGCTGTCGGCAAGCTTCCCTTATCTAGGACCACCCATGAAGGTGCTAGGGTTGGTCGTAGCAGACCCGTTTTGGACCAAGCTAGTGGATGGTTTGGGAAGGGAACCATATTAGGCATAGTGATAGTGGAGGTGGTGATTCGACAGGTCGAACAGGTACTTAACACACTGCACGCAAGGGTGCAGGGTGACTCGCACCTATGTATACCCTCACAAGCAGGGACATAACAGCTTGCTACTAAGAGGATCGGACACCCCAGAAAAGGATACGCCCTAACCAGTACTGTGCAGAACTGGATGGCTATGGCTCTTAGTGGCTACCTGCTACCTGGTTACCGCTCTGATGTTGGCTGCCCTTCTGCTGTAAGGGAGGCGGGATGGTAATTACCCAGCTTCAGAACAGGGAAAGCAGGCTGTTTGTTTTGGCTAGTTTCACTTGGCTTCTCAGACATTGTGGCACCGATATGCCAGAAAGCACAATTGCCGGGAGCTGCCCGGAGGTCGCTCACGATGGCGGCAATTTGATGGTCGTAGGAGAAGATAAGGCGTACCTTGGTACCTCCCTGCGAAATCGATGTAGTGAATACGAGCGTTTATTTGTTAATATATCGTTGCGTGTAAATTTAATAAATGAAGTGCTTACTTGAACAAATGCTGCTTTCAACCGTCGTATCACTGCGCGTCGTTCATAGGCTTTAGTTTGACGATGGAGACTTCTATTCCTTCCAGAGTGCAGAAATAATGTGTTTCTCATATTATCGTCCCTTATTTCACATCAATTCACGAAGTCTAAATAATAGTTTGTTAGTTTACAAAGGTTTCGGCACCAAATGTAAGAGTGAGATTGTGAAGGAAGTCAGTAATAAGACTATCCTAGTTTAGCACTTTTATTCTAAAGAATTTAGAAAGAGATTTCACTTGTCGTCAATACGATCCAAGAGAACGACGTTCCTCACCAAAGTATATTTAAATCGGACAATTTCCGGCACGTGTGCTACACAATTTGGCCGGTAGGTGCACGGCCCGTAAGAACCTCCCTGCATTTCCTTCAGAGCGCGTCCTACATCCGTTCCAGTCGTTTAACGGGCGTCAGAATCACTTCTTTCTGTTAAATCCAGTTCACACATGTATAACATGAGTAATGTTTAATTTTGCTTCAAAAGTTTATAAAATATCTCGATTGCAATTATGTACACTAGAACAAAATGTGTTCATGTATGATAGATAATATGTATGTGCTTACACCATCCTGTCGGAAAGTTGATAACCAATATCACACTGAGTTTCTTGCCGTATGTGTCAGAAATGAGGGATCGTTGATGTACTTGTAAATAAATTCAATATATAACGAGTGGCTACGGGATAGTAAATAACTATAGTAAATAACCCTCACGAATAGTCCTGGTTTTTATTCTCTAATAAATGATTATACATGGACCATTAGTGGTTTTATAAAACATTATAACTTGATTAATAAGTAATATAAACAAACTGTGAAGTCCTGTGTATATTTACTAAACGACATGTAGCTGAACAGCATTTTCGATTTCCGAAATAGCTGCTGCATGCGTACGTTTCATACCACTTTGGCTTAAAAATTGGACGGGTTATAAGGATCTTGTTCAGAAGTTCGGAAATGCGTATCTGAATAAGTATGAAGGATAGTAATAAATAAGATTTCCTAAGAACATTTTGTACATGAACGGCTAGGTAATAGTGTGTGAATTTAAGGGCACTGGAGGTTAGTTTTACCCCAACAAGGTTAGTTTATGCCAATATTTAAAATTTAAATATAGTAGGAACTAATCATTACAATAAATTAAAATTGGATGTTATTATTCCATAAGAATGTGTTATATTATATTATATTATATTTAGTTTTGATTGAAATAATCCCATGCAAAAGGGGCATAAAGCACGCTAGTCTGCCCTGAAAGAAAATATTGCACCCCATATTTCAAGTACACATTTCTTGGAGTAATTTGAAGGTAGAGGAACCATTTTTTCTCTTAATAATGTAAGACATAGATTTATATGATACATTCAATAAAAATCCTATATAATTCATGTCAGACACATAAAATGACTTAATAATATATAAAACGTGGTACTTTGCAGGATTAAAAATTTCTTGTGCCACATAGTAACTCATGAGTATAAATGATAGTCTATGGGATTCTAGAAACATTAAAAATAAGTACTAGGTATATCGGATCCTCATAAACTATCCTTTTTACTATTGGCGATTGGTACTCACTATAAAATGGTGAAAAATGGTTATGTGCAATTCAAAAATGATAAAAGAATTGTTACAAATTCTTGGACATGTAATGTATAAAGATGAACTTTATAAAATTATTACCAAACCAATGATCTTCTCACTGTCAAATCACTCAAATTCCTCCTCAAAAGGATATGGTGGTTAAATTATTGAAAGATTATGAATACACGTATTATTACGTATACCAATGTTACATATGAATTTTTTCATATTTATGGCACTAAAGAAAGTATAGGCTTGAAACATGAGCCGTTCCAAGTTGTACTTATTTTGCCACAGTAAAAGAAACATCCTGTTTTGTAGAGCCTTGGTGGATTCCAACCGGAAGCCATTAACATCATTAGCGCCATTTAATCAAATGCGGGTTCACAGTGCCCTACGGAAAACTTTTCCGCCAAACAGGGTTTGCATGAAAGCTGTTCGCTTAAACTTTACATGCAAATAGGTGGAGGTCTTGGGAGGAGTTAACTGAGTTTTGGTGGCGGAGCGAATGGGAAGGGTAGAGTTTTAGAACAAACATTCAGCAATATGTCTGCTCTTCAACACCCTTTGGCTACAGGCAACTGCAATTCAGTTTATATTGTACCACCAAAAATGTAGCAATGGTTACAGTGAGTTAATTTGTGTTATCGTAATCTACTTCCCAAGAGTGTTCTTATTATCATGTCGTGGATATTTCTGGAACACAAATTGAATCCCACATTACCACTATGTAAGCACACAGGAGCTGAAGAACCGTATGCGTGTGAGAGAAACAGCAAGACTGATATTTGCTTTGTCTGTTATTAGTTTCGTTTTGTTTTCCTTTGCGTTGATTATTTCTTGTGTCTGAAAGGTAGATAGCATAACCACTCTTTGGCCTTTGTTTATAAAATGACGGTGCAATCAGTGTACATAGATTGACTATGAGTGAAGACATTCTGGTTACAGAAAAGATTAGATATTATACATTTAGATATAATCATTGCCTGATTTGGCTTTAAATCAAAACTTATGACTAGGACCCGAAAGTTATTGACCTAAAAATTCTCTAAAAATGAGCTATATAATGCCCTTAAAATATAAGAAATGCACATAAAAGTGTAAACAAATGACCTAATAAAAATTAACAATTTGTTTCATAATAATAAATTAATAGCTGTCACAGATAAATATGAATGTATGGTTCGAATAACCACATTTTAAAATCAGCTTTCTTACTAAGTAATGCAATTATTGCTACTAAATAAATTCAAAATTTATCAGGTCATTGTCAATTTTATAAAATAAGAAAAAGTAAGTTACTGCACCCATTAGCCAAAACATACCTTACTTAGCTTTGGTCATCTTCAAGTTATCAGAAGTAAAGGAACGGCAGTTGTCAGCTAAAACGGTTTTATACTTTGAGAAACTTCTCTCTTCTTCCACAGATGTTATAGGTGCATAGTTGAAAAACACTGTCACTGCCTGTTAAATCCTGTTCAAAATATCACACTTGAAGTTTTCTCCTGACACGATATTGGCTTACACGATATGAGATTATTAAAAAAAAAAAAAAACCAAAGAGCCCAGCGTCAGGGGTCACGGTTAGGTCTGCCACGGGAATCGAATCCGGGCCTCCCGAATGTAAGATACAAATGAAAATGCCCAATAGATTCGTGAAAAATAAAGAAAATAACTGGAAAATGTATCTAAATGTTAAAATGACTTTATTATGAAAATGTGAAAAAATTTCATTTTTATAGTCTTTAAAAACCATATATATCTAACGCATTTGTTCCAGAATGCACTTAATTTCCAATAAGCATCCTCTGTGACTACTCAGAGAAAACGACGACTTTTCATCAAAATCCGGTCCCTACTTATGCCAATTTTAGTAAGTATCTACACTGTTAATTACCACCCACAGTTAGAACACTGGTCAGGTGATAACTGGGAGCCAAAATTCTATAGGAGCTGTATAGCATTCTGCTAAAAACAGAAAGTAGCTTTAATGTACTTAATACAGCGTATCCGCCTTGCGATGTGGGACTATCATGGCAGCCTGACACTCAGAGGTCCGGTGTTTGAATCCCGGTCAGTGTGACCTAATTGGATGACAGTTTTCCGGGGTGTCCCTTATCCTATAATGTGAGATAATTTAAGCTCTGTATAGCCGGGCTCAGTGGAACATTACTTGAGTCATCGCTCGATATGACCCAACCAGCTAAATAACCTTAAACATAACAAAAACAAAACTTGTGCATTATATTCACATTCCTGGGCGTCGGGGTAGCGCGTGGATTTCATTCCCGGCTCCCGTGCTAATGGTCTACATTTCGATTCTGGGGTTGGCTACTTTAAGTCGGCCCTATCCACGCCTTCACCTCTGCCTAGAACATGTGAAGTGTTCCCTATCGCCAACTTGGTTCGGAGTCCACGTTATAAGCTGTAGGTCCCATTGCCTCACCGTCATCTTAACTATCACTCTATCGTTGAAGGTAATGGACACCGCACTGTGGGTGCCTCCACCTGAAAAATGGGTCCAGTCATCACGTGGTTACCCCGAAGCCCATGGTGCTGTATGGTGAGTGTTGGTATCCAATCAAGTCCAATACAATATTCACATTCCTTTCGTTTTTCAGTCTATATAAAATGTTCTCACAAAAGCTATCTGTGTTTCTTTGTTTTCTATACTTAACCTTACTCAAAATAGTGCTCAAAGATATCCAACAGTTGCATTCTCAGGATAAGAGAAAACCCGGGAAGAGCATTCAGAGGCCAAAAACTTGTCGAGATATAAACACAGGATTTCCTGACACACAACCACCTCATGTCGGCGCATTACTCTTGGCTCAATTACCTTCGAATGGAGATAATCTTTCACTGCACTTAATTTTGTTTCTGTGTGGAAATAACAATGCAGTAGGCCAAGACCACTGTCAGATTTTGAAAAGGCAGGTCTCTATGTGTGGCTGTGAAACTGCATGCTCTTCCCGTGACTACGAGAAGAAATTTAAATATAAAATAATATAATATTGAAAATATAAAAGTAAGAACAATTAATGCATCGAAATGATTGGCAACCACATTTAATTAGATGAATTGTAGGCCTAAATTACCCTATGCTAATATTTTGTCTAATCCCTAAGGTTTACCCATTACAAGGTTCTTTATTTAAAATCTAACGGAGGACGCTGCGTTCCGCTCCCTCGATATCTTCCTGGATTGTCCCACTGCTGGCTGTGCGTGGCGGCTAGCAGCGTGCACACCACTCGGCAGTATTTTATCGGCCACCAGCATGAACAGGTGCTTGAATTTACAGTAACGTATTGTTGTATGTAAAAGTTGTCATAAATGGCAATCAACAAGCTATGTTCGCATGGAGTAGATATATTCAAACGCTTCCTGATGAAGTGCCTTCTTCCAGAATACAACTCACGAGATTGTTAAAAAGTTTTAAACCATTGGTTCTGTGGAAAAAAAAAATACCGTGAACGTGCAGTGTTAACAGATAAATGCTAGACGACAAGGTGCATGTTTTGAGCGTTCGCCAACCAAACCATCTCAAAATTAGCACATTTGAGAATTTCGGAGTCTTATTAACATAGAGAAACTAAATTATTAAAACTAATATCTATAAGTGTACAAGTGGCAATAATTTAAACAAGGATGCCAGTATCACGAATAGAGATGATGAATAGTTTCGTTTCGTCGGAGAAAGGTGGTTTAATTGATCCACAGCTCCTGTTTTTGCCGATGAGGCGTGGTTTCAACTTAATGGACATGTCAACAGTGATGCATATAAGTTAGATCAGGGTAGAGTAGGGTAGAGCACTTTATCCTCAAGGTATGCGTGGATATGTAAGAGCGTAAGGATGGTTCTAATGACACTGGAATGCAAGTTTAATGACTGCTTCTTTTTATCATCACATCAAACTTGAAGTTGCCGACTAAGGGTTGTCAATATATCACTGTTTGGAGTTACCGTGTGTAGAATGCTTATTAGTCGATAACACTTAATTCGTTCTTCACGTATGAAACGACAGATCTCCTCTCCGGTTCTGGTCTACCTTCGCCCAAGACAGAAGCAGATGACCGTCTTAATAAGCTACCAGCCACGGTCTGCGTCTCCCACACAGCTGCGCGTGTGTGACTTTAACCTCTTGAAGCTCTTTATTCACATCAAAACTCCCATATTTTGTCCATTGTGATTATTAGTTTTGGTCATGCCATTATTAAGTGCCTGAACAATGTCTTTTCAAACGCAGTCAAGTGTTACCCATTTATAATTCCTTCGTAGTATGAAAACCCTCTTTCTCCCGTGCCTTTTGTTAAACAACTCAAGCAACTGCACCTGTTCGTGTCGTAACAAATATACAAATATATGAAATCCATTACGATTGTTTATTCATTGCATCCCCTAATTTCGGTATCAACAGTCACAACAGTCGGTACTGAGTCTCTGAATGTCCATATCGCGTTCTAGAAACCCCTCAATTTTGATTGGAAAGTTGGAGTTTGGTGTGCAGTTAGCGCTAGACGTAAAACCGGTCCAAAATTGTACGAGCAGACTCTTTTAATGCAGAGAAGTATCGATGTGATATTTGGACTCCATTGTATCATGAAGTGACAGAAAATGAGAAATCATTCAGTTGGTTTTAAGTAGACTCTGATATTGTCCAAAGAGCAGAGGACTCCATGAATAAAATTAGGAAGTGTTTGAACGTAGAATAATAAGAGCTGGTGTATGGCCGTTTCGTTCCCGGAACTAACATTGAGTGATTATTACTTGTTGGGTAACCTGAAAGACAAACTTTATAAGACTAATCCAAATACCTTGGAAGAAGTAAAAAAATATATTGAGACATGCAATCGTAGACATTACAATGGCCCAAGTTAATGTGAATCAGAATGTGTTTAGCCCAAGGCAGACGACATTTCCAATATGTTACATCAGTCATGACAGTTATACTTCCTTACACGCGGAGGTTATGTAGGAGCAAAGTCGGCTGTGGCACACCCTATCGCACACAGGCTAAATGACACACTTCCGTTAGGCTTTAAGTGAAGATGCCTGTATAAAACTGCATTAACAATTAAAATGTTTTATGGATTATTCCCAGTTAACACAGGATATATGCTCGTGCAAATATAATTAAATTATGAAAATGTTATTGTAAACTTGTGCCGCGTAACTTTTAAGGATTCTGTACCTAATACCACTGTGCTATATAAACTTTATATGTTGAGCTTTGCAGCTCTGTATATAATTGCGTGGATGCATACACCCACACAAGTGCTCAATTATACAGAAGCTTTTTAATTCAGTGGAAACACTGTATGAGACAGAGTACAATACTTCATTTAGTTAAATAATACAATGCATTTAACATCATTATTTGGTCATCAAAACTTTTAATTCGTTTTTGAAATGAATATTTTGCTTCGTTTGTACATCGTATACTGCCAATTAGTTGACACTTCACGTGGACCTCTGGTGTGACACACCAATGGGATTCAACATGGAAGATTTGCCACTACAGTTTGCACGACGCATCTAATGAATAAGTATGAATATACTGACAATATATGCAAAGTCGGAAACTAATATGACTACACATTGATTTATTGGCAACTTACCTATGATAACGTAAGAGGCGTTTGTAGCTTCATGTAAACTTACATATACATCTTTAATGAGAATATTATTTATAGCAATGTTGTCAGGACTCTGTAATTATTGGGGAAATTTACATCTAATTAATATCTTTCAGAGAAACTTGATCGGAGAGGGGGACTGCAGTCTAACCCATCTTACTGATCATAGGCTAAGAGCTTATATGTTCAGTACTTGGCTTGTTCCAAAAGAAACCAAAATGTTAAATATATGTACATAAATGTAAGTTAAATTCCTTTTATATATTTATCGCAATGAACTCGCAAACTTTCCTAACCTGACTAGCCACGCAGAGACGGACAATTACATACACGGCGCTGGGGCGGGTTTTCTCCGGGACCTCCTGTTTCCCCCGCCATCTCATTCCACCAGTGCTCCATCTTCATCTCATGTATCATCAGTGTCACCGCCTGCGGTGCCGTATGTAGTAAAAGCGGGCGTTAAACACTACACATTACATTATTTAGCTGAATTAGGGGTACATTAGACTGTCTGGGTTTATTCTTTTCGCTAGGTGGGCTGCATTTCCTTGACTGTGTGAAGTATGCGGAGAAATGGAAACTAATGTTTAAATTTGAAGGCTTGTTGTCTAGATTGTACTAGTAGTTAGTCGCCCCTGTACAAAACGGACGTAATTGTCCGCCTCTGCTTGGTTATGCAGGTTAGGACAGTTTGCAAGTTTATTGCGATAAATATATAAAAGGAATTTAACTTACATTTATGTATATTTAACATTTTGGTTTCCTTTGGAACAAGCTAAGTACTGAGCATTTATGCTCTTAGCCTATGATAAGTAAGATGGGTTAGACTGCAGTCCCCCTCTCCGATCAAGTTTCTCTGAAAGATATTAATTAGATGTAAATTTCCCCAATAATTACAGAGTCCTGACAACATTGCTATAAATAATATTCTCATTAAAGATGTATATGTAAGTTTACATGAAGCTACAAACACCTCTTATGTTATCATAGGTAAGTTGCCAATAAATCAATGTGTCGTATGAGCTAAGCGTACCTTTCAAATTCAAGGGGCCTCTTGTTCGATTCTGAGTCAGGCCGAGATATCTGTATACCGTTTTTCCAGCTTTTCCCTTATACTAGGTTCTAAAAACCCTGATTTCATTTGAACATTATAATTCATCGTTCAATATGATTTACGTTAGACGTCGTTAACTAAAAGAATATGTCATATCAATCGTCGACTGCACTTTTCGAAGTCCTCCTATAGTCCAAAGTTTAGAATACAAATAAATTTAATAGCAACTGTGAGAGCAAAGAAAACAAATGGTAGTGAAGCTAGTGGAGAAAGAATAATTGGAGCGATTGCAGAGTAATAGACAAAATGTGATCATTGAAAAGAAACAGATATGAAAATTACATTGCATTGAAAGGCTTTCTACCACAAAGTCTAGATCTATTTTCTTTCGTGGTGTAACAGTTATATTGGTTAAAGCAATGACATAGTGAGTCCAAAGTATTACAACTTAAAAGTGTTTTGACTTTTAAAAGACACTCCCTAGGTCAAACCCAATCACCCTCCCCAAAAACAAAGGATAAACAAATAAATAAAATAAAATCGGCATATCTAATAGCCCTGTTTCTGGAATCTATACCAGGCCTTATTGTGCAAAATTCATTTTTAACTTTATTAATTTTTAGATCACATTAAACAAAACAATTTACAAAT
This sequence comes from Mantis religiosa, assembly GCA_030765055.1. NCBI lineage: Eukaryota > Metazoa > Arthropoda > Insecta > Mantodea > Mantidae > Mantis > Mantis religiosa. The sequence goes on from JAUKNK010000171.1 coordinate 137,210, forward strand.
TTTGCAGATATAATATACTTCCTACCTTAACGAACTAACTAAACCTACCGATTACTGGATTTCAGTAAGCTTTCAAATCTATTCATCTAATCCATCTAAAACAGTCTCTCTTCTACTTTGCTTTCACACCAACAATAATAATCAAATCTACATTTCTAGTACAGCTTTAATTGTTATACCAAGCTACGAAAGACTGGTAACATTTTAAAATTTTTTCTTCTGCAGCTGGTATCCTACTGGTATGCATCTCCTAAAGGGACTGGCATCAGTAGATGGAGCTGGTTCGTCAGTTCCTGATATCAGGGTTGTCATTTTCCTCTTCTGCATAAGTAGTTGTGTCTGTTCGCTCTGATACTCTCCATATATATCCTCTGGCTCTCCTGGGATTCTCTTTCTTCCTTTGGTTTCTGCTCTTCTTTCCGATATCCATAATTGGCTTCCTTTATTTATCGGTTGTGCGTCTTAAATTAGGTCTTCAAGTATGGTAATCTGTCTCTTTATTTTCTCTTGGTCCTATTTCCCTCGACCATTTCTTAAGTAATATTCTTTTCTCGTAGATTGAAATCGTCCTACATTTCTTTCTTGAATTATTTTGTCGCGGGTCGTATATTCATTTAACGCCTTAGCGGATATTACCTGGGACATTTTTTATAAATATCTATAATCTTCTGCATATCTTAAGATATTCCATAAACATTTTCCTTGAAGTTTCCTTCGACCGTCTTCTACTAGTTCACTATATTTATTGCACTTAAAAATAGCCTGTTCAGGCGAATCTAAACAGTTACATTGCTCACATAAACCTGAGTTGTTCTTCCCTGTTCTTTTTAAATATACATTATATGGATCATGCCCTGTAACAAAGTGAAAAAAAAAATTTCCTTGGTTTATATGTTCCAATTTTAACCTCTCTTTAATACCCGGAAATAAGTCATGTACTCTTCTTCCTACGTGTTCATTATCCTAATATTCTTGCCATTAAAAGTATCACGTGATAACACACTACTCAGTTCTGATAAACGCAGCTCTATTAAAGCATATTGTCAATTATTTTTCACAGTTTTTTCTTTTTGCGCTCTGTGAGGACAGTCCTGTAAGCTCCAAAATTTATAGGAATTGGCTGTCGTTTTAGCCTCCTGCAGATGCGGTTCCTGTGGTGTGGGAGCTTGCATTACCTACACACGACTGAAGTGATCAGTAGGTCCACAACTTCTCTTATACTCAATGAAGATAATAGTACTCGACATAAGTAGTGCAAACCAAGCGGAAATTGCTGCGAATAAGCGCTCCAATCAGCTGGTGGCCATTAGGGCACTGTCAGCTACAGACCGAGGCTCCCAAAACTGCCTGTGTGTTTGTCTTTGAGTGTGCCACAGTAAGTGATGCTATCATATTGGCGGTCATATGCAAGCAAACATACAGTCAATCAATACATTCAATAAATCATTAGTTCAAAGGAAAAACTGAATTGAATTTTACCTGTAAAGATTGTTAAAGTATTACAACGTATGTAACAAATACACAATATTCCACAATCTAAATGTTTTTCAATAAAATCATTAATTCCAATAAATAGTAAAATAAGTGGTTACTAAATGTGCTTACAAATACAAAATACAGTTACGGTATTATAATATGCAAATTAACAGCAGGAAAAAATAATTAAAACTATGAACTAATTTAAGTAATTATGAATATCTGTGTACTCTACAAAGTCTAATCATGAAACAAAACTGGGTAAATGCACAATACAGGAATATTTTGTGTTGTAAACAGCATGCTAAATCTAAACTTATATCAGCTTGTCTATAAAATGTTTCATCAAGATATTTCGTAAAGTTATAACTGACTTCCTAATTCCAATACTTCAGTAAAACATAATTGACCACAAGTATGAGCACAATAAGAATTCAGATAGTTAAACAAGTTTAATCATTAAAATTTAAAAACTATATGACACAATTTAGTAATAATGCAAATTAAACATTCACTTGCCTTAATATGAACAGAAAAAGCTTCAGACAGTATAACCAATACCTACAACCTCAATTGTTTTACCATCCAATACTGCAAATCTGTCCGAAATTTAACACATCCATCTAGGTACTAGTAACGTTAGTTTTTTCTCCGGAATATGTTCACATAAATCTGAATATGAGCTAGAAATTACAATGGGTCTATTTGTAGAAGCAATAGCAACAATCACCGAAGAGAAACACACTTAATATCCCTTAAATAGAAGTTAAAAGAATTCTGATCAAAAGGTTAAAACTAATAAGTCATAATGCATAAATGGAAAGCACTGACGTAAAAAATTCAAATTCAAATATAAAGCTAAGAAATTAAAATGACAGAAGAAAGAAGAAAAGAAACGTCACAATAGAGATGAAAGAATAGAAGAAGCGGAACAATATAAAGTATCAAGCTGTAGATGAAAAATGGCTAAAAAGTAATTTCAACTTAATCCAATTGCCCCAGCTGCAGCAAACCCACATACTAGTATTAAATTTGTTGAGTTCTAATTGGAGATATGAGTTCTCTTATCCTCAGGTGAATGGTTGTAGGAAATGGATTCTCGTGGTTGTTGACTACCCAGTCGTATTAATAACACTTTGTCTGTTGCAGAATTATTTGGTTTAATTCCTACTAAGTTTGCTTATCAACTTGGATCGGTGACCACCTCTTAGTAAAATTCCTAACATACATTAAATTTTACTTGAAACCCTGGATTACTTTTTTAAATTTACTTCCGCACGCTTTCTATTTCTTCTTTATACGGCAAAAACTTTGCTCTAATAAACTTGTAATGCTGCTTCCACTTACGCTGGATAGGCTATTCCTAACTTCCCTACATTTCAGACTTATAAATCTTCACTTCTCTTTTTAACGCATGAACACGTCCTTCCTGTCGTGGTATCAACTTTTAAGTAAGTTTTCCTTACTTCAAGATTCAGTTCGAACCTTATTCTGATCCCCTCTCTAACTTTATCACATGAACAAATTAGGTCACCCTTCTCAAATGTGACATTATTATTCCTTTCTCATTTATTTCGAATTTTTGCATTGCTTTGCTAAACTCATCTATCTCATTGACGTTCAGCCCACCCTGAGTTAGGGAACGCCTACCCTGAGTTGTTGTAACGGTATACATCGTTATCAAATAAGCGAAGTAAATCTCTTTAGCGTTCATGCTTAAGTGCATTTTGAAAGCCCTTTGTCACGAAACATTCCTGGCTGAAAGTATACAATAGTTCTCAGACATTGAACTTTTACTGGCACAAAGAAGGTAACGGTACTTCCTTCCTGTTTCTCCGATGTGTACAGATTTTTACAAGAATGTTTTCTCTTCCTTGCTCAGATTCTAGTATATATGTTATATTAAATTATATTCTTCCCTTCTTATTATTTAAGTTAACGGCTATTTTAATCATTGCTCTATCCATATAATTTCATGTTATTATAACAATTTTATAATAGTTTAGCCAAGCGTTTTTATTAATTTATCTTCTTTTTCAATTATCTGATTTCTATTACATCGCCACCTCCTAATCGCTGACTGATACTGCGGCTACACAGCATAGGAAATCCATTACCAAACCTGAACAAAATTCCTTTAAGGGACAGAAACATAATAATTGTGGGTTACCAATAATCATCCAGTTTGCAAAATTGCCCCCCCCCCCAAACCCATTCAGTATGAGTCTAGTGCTGAAAAGATGCATTAAACAAACAGAAAAATTATGGTACAAATAAATCCCAGCCATTCCTCGTAGCGAATCATATGTTGAAATGACATCATGGACACATAACTCAAGTCTAACCTGTCAAAACGTACTCAATGTAACGCTACAACACAATCAAGATTAGTTAGACCAAGTCCTTGAAGAAACACAAACATCTGACATCACAAATTAAGACACCATAATTAACCATTATTAACCATTACACATATAACCAAAACATCACACAAACATCTGAAACAGTGAAAAGAAGCGCAGCGCCTAAATCATCTGATGAAAGGAAGTGATGTATAAATACAAAAATGCAGTGTAGAATTTAAGAATACTGTAAGATTCTTCGTTGTATAACACAACTCGCATAACATACTCAAAATATGTGAAACGCTTACAAAATCCAAATGAGCAGATTGAAGCCAATGTCTGAAAATAGATTATTAAAGCAAATAATTAGCTGGTATCATAACCTCACCCCAAATACCCATCAAAAGTATTACCTCACCATAATATCAAAGCACTCTAGCACCATAACATCAATAAAATCATGTACTAAATTTCTAATTAGTAATATTTAGATACCTACAAAAATAAAATAGAGGCTAGAAGTATAAATTTCCACAAAATAGTCCTGGATCAAATCACATCGAAAGGTAAACCAGACTGAAAAATGAATGCTACAGCCGGGATTTGAATCACGAATTTTCCGGGCTCCGTCCGGCTTTTCTTAACAATTGAGCTGCCACGACCAACACCAGTACGACATTAAATTCCCCAACTGACTTGTGGTATTTTCCATAAACCTCTAGGACACATGACACAACTACCACAATGGCGGCTTTCTGTGTTGTAAGTACTTTAAGGCCAGGGCCTTGTAGTACAGTTCACAATTAGATCAATGAACGGAAATTAATTATGCTTTCACACTGACCATGTGTAGGCCCAAGTATGGAGGTAGAGTCAGACTGAAAACTTCAATGTGGGATTTGAACCACGGATCTTCCGGTCTCGGTTCGACTGCATGGATAATTTTTCTCTGGAGTTTTTCCTTACACTGAAATATGAATGTCGATAACTCTGAACTCTGTGAATTCGAATTCATTTGAACACCTTTTTATCTACCTCTCACAAAATGAAGACAAAATGATATACTGCCAACATTCGAGCAAGGATAGACAAATCTAAGTGAATCCTAAACCACTGGCATATTGTTCCACTTGTCTGCACATACCGCTATTAAGAACCCATAATCACACATTATGTCTCTTAAGAGGACCTCAAGTGTGCTTGCGAACAGCAGCTCCTTTAAAGCTAACCAATATTTATAATTAAAATGCATAACTGTACACAGGAAGATATGTACTGAATTTCTATGTAAAGGAATTTTGCAGTTTTGTCACTGTACATATAATAAATGTGATTACTAGTGTAAAAAATACCTTTGAACTGTGCTATTTCAGCTGCATTAGAACATGATAAAATCCGTTGCAATGTAATGAACAAAAATTACTTATGGAAAAATGAACTAGAGGCTGCACATAGCCATCGTTAGAACGCATTTAACTGTAATGTTATACCCTTAAAGCGGAACATATAAAGTTACTAAGTGAATCAGCAGACATAAAAATTCCTGTGAGGTAAAGAAAAGCCATTCTTCTTGCAATTTATAAGGATTACGAAAGGGAAACTGGAAGATAGAAGCAGATATTTTACATCTCTCAGTAGAAGTTTATTTAATTACTACCCATAGTCAGGAAAATAGAAGAAAATCGGATGGAAGGAGAAGGTAGATGATAGCGCAAAGCGTCTTAGGTAAGGATTAAGCCTCCGCAGAATATCAGGAGAAATTTGAGCAAAGGAGCCAATTTGTGTAAACCAATTAGAGTTTCAAAAGCAGCATGAACGGTTTTGCCTGTTTGAAGATATAAGAGAAGGGGCATTTTCGAGCTTTACTGAAGGTATTTGCTTCTTGCAACCACATTATTTAATGGTATCGTCAAGGAAAAAGAGATGGCAACAAATTAAATGGTGGGGATTAGACCATGCGCTGAATCGTTGAAGGAATATTATACACTCCTTTACAAATATTATATTCGATGAGAAAGAAACCTTTTCTGAAGCTATTCCACCTAACGACTGAGAAAGTGAAATTCTCTGCAATCATGTGGTGTAGTTTACAAAAATAAATTTCTGCATTGACAAGAACAGAGGTTTGGCTAAGTATGTATTATCCAGCACGTTACTTCAGGTGTAGTATTCCAACAAGTTATATTTCTTCAAAATGTATTATCAAGCGAGAGAAACCCCTTTAACTTTTAACCGTTTTTGAATTTTATCCATGTTTTCTTTTCGGTCTGATTTTTTTTTTTTAATTTAGGTCCCCCAACGTTAAGTCATATCGGACGGTGAATGAAATGGATGAAATAATGCAAAAACTATTCCGGAGTACATGGAGCTTAGAGTTACCCGACATTCGTTTTTAAGGATAAGGGAAAACCCCGGAAAAACATATCCAGGTAACTCACCCTAACCGAGATTCGAACTCGGGACCTCTTGAACGTGAGACCAACACGCTACCATGTACGCTACCGAGGCGGGCAATATTTGTGGGGAGTGTATTATGTCAGGCAATTATTGTACTGCACAGTTATACAGAATTATCGCTTGATCCCGAAATTAAGGAATGCAAAGTATAAAGAACCGTAATGGATTTCAAAGGAACATTGTATATCTGTTAAAACGCGGGCAGGTGCAGTTGGGGTGAGTAATTGAACAAAGTGATGGGACAAAGTGGGTTCGTAGCAGGGATTCTAAGTGGATAATACTTGAGTCCGTTTGAAAAGACATTGTTCGGACACTTAATAGTGACAAGACCGAGACTAATAATCACAACGGACAAAATAGTCACAAAAGGTATTTTGGTGTGAATAAAGTCAGGCTTCGAGAGGTGAAAGTCACACGCAGCTGCAATGCTCGAGTGAGGAACACAGAACTGGGCTGGAGGTCGATTAAGAAAGACAACTGGTTCGGTCTTCGAAGTTGGCAGACGAGAACCGAGGACAAAATGTATCTATCGGTTCCTGCGTAAATAACGAATTAAGTGTTATCGCGTAATACTGTGGTGAAGCTAACCTCTCTTGTTTATTCTCTGTGGCATTATTTATTATGTAGGTGTTAGTATGGCTAGCGGACCCGGAATGCTTTGTGCACGAGACTAACAAAGCGTTGTGTTTGTTTTTGTCTTTGTTGGATTGGAAATGGACCTATATCAGGATATAGTGCAATCACATCTCTGCGGAATACAACTTAAAAGGTGTGTGTTTTGTTTATTGTAATTGTATCTAAAGTTTCTTAAATGTGTTAAATCAAAGTAATTTTCGTTGTTTTAAAATTTTAATTTAGATGTCACTTAATAAAACTATGTTTAGGTGTACCGAAGCCTCTCAAGCCATTCGAGTTGACTCTTTAATACCATCTAGTTAGGTTCCCCCAGTTCTTAATTAACGTCAAAGAAAATAGTTACGACAATATGCATTAGACACACGGTAACTCTGAACAGTACTATATTGTTAACTCTTTTTCGGCAACTTCGCAACTTCATTACACCAGTCTGATACTTGCATTCTTTACCCCCATACATATCCACGCATACCCTTTGACGGAACTCTTGCTCTATCCTGAGGATAGGCCACACTGCTTCAAAAGACGTAAGAATAAGCTGTATCAAACTGGCAACCAATAGGTGCAGCAACCCTTTCTAGTGTATAAGTAATTGATGTGAAAATAGCACATCACGCTTAAGGATATACTAATGAGCAGAAGTCAGAGCCCGTACACCTTTAAAGGGATATGAAGTTAACGAGTCTCGCAGCATATAGCTTCTGACGTCAGTGCTGGGGACAACACGCAGGGATAGTCCGTTTTTTTTTTTTTTTTTTTTTTTTTTTTTTTTGGCCTTCGGTAAAATCCCATATGGCCATCGTAGGGAAAAATAAGAAAAATAATGTAAGGAAGTTTAAGAGGATGGGAGGAGACTAGATCTGTAGATCACTTTCTTTAAGAAATTGTAGAAGAGCTTGGTATACAGGTTTGTTGCATAACTGTAATATGGTGTTGACGCTAGCGGGAAAAGGAACAGACTGCTGAAGTAGGCGGCGGAGGAAGGAAGAACGGTGGGCTCGGTAGCGAGAGCAACTGAACAGGAGATGATTGAGGTCAGCGGTTTCGCCTGGGTCATCAGGACATACAGGGGAATCGATGAGACGTAGTCGGTGTAGATGCGCAGGGTAACATCCATGTCCAAGTCGCATTCTAATGATGGAGGTGAGATGTCGACGTGCAATCCTGAAGCTGGAGAACCAAGGGGTCGTGGATAGATGCGTCTGAACGGCGGCGTGGTGTTTGCCTTTGATGGACTGCGAACGAATCCAGGTGTCATTCCAGCGACAATAGGCGTCACGATGAAGGACCGGGAAGAAATCCGTGTAGGGCAGTTGGATGCCTTGGAAGGTGCCTTGGGTGAGTCCCTCTTTTGCCAGGCGATCGGCGACTTCATTGTATCGAATTCCGACATGCCCTCTGATCCAAAGGAAGTGAATTTGATGTCCAGCTATGGTAGCGTTGTTCACCAACGTCAGTATCTCGTAAAGATAACAGTGCATATCTCTCGTCCAGCGGGGAGATGAGAGTCTCTGCAGCACACTCTGCGCATCGGTTAAGATCAGCAGTTTGGGGAAGCCCTGAGAAATCCCATATTGCAAAGCGTCACGAATGGCCAAAACCTCTGCAGTGTAGCTGGAAGCCTCCATAGGTAGGCGGTATCAAGCCAGGGCATTAGTAGAAGGACAGACGTATGCGTAACCTACTCCATCAGCAGATTTAGAACCGTCGGTGTAAATCGTGGTGAAATCTGGCCATGTAATCTGCAAGAAATGAGAGAGGGTGACGTTCACGTCTGGGGTCCGAATGATGTGATCAGGAAGATAATGCACCGAAACATTCAAGAAGTGTAAGTCATATAGATATTGAAACCCCGGAAGAGAGGGACTTTTCAAAATTAAGGGAAAAGCGTGGTATAGAGACCGAAAACCCAGTAAGAGTAAGGGCAATCGTCGTACAGCTGGAAAATCCACGTTGAGATAATTAGCAGCAAGATACTGCAACGTCCGCAATACTGGGTGGGCATCCACGGAGAAAACTCGCAATAGAAAGCGCTGTGTTAAGAGCTGTCGTCGTATCTCCAATGGTGGTTCTGAGGCCTCAACCAAAAGTGCATTCGTCGGTGTAGAAAGCATAGCACCCAGGCAAAATCTAAGAGCACGGTATTGAGCGATATCCAACTTGCGCAAGACCGATGTGGAAGCAGAGCCAAAGAAGATACAGCCATAGTCCAGCACCGACCGAATTAGGGAACGATATAGCAGAAGTAATATGGAAGCGTCCCCACCCCAACATGAATGAGCGATACTGCGTAGAACATTAAGAGTTGCACCAATCTTGGAGATGAGATGCTGTATGTGACGAATCCATGAAAGGCGACTATCCAAGTAGATACCCAAAAATTTTGCGGAAGATGCAAGGGTAAAAGTAAAAGGTCCCAAGCTGATAACGCCATCAGGAAATGTCCGTCGTTTCCTAGTAAACACTACGACTGTAGACTTGGAAGGTGAAAGATGTAATCCGTGTTCAGAGGCCCAGGTTGATAAATCGTTGGCTGCATCACTAAGCCACAGACGAGTAATCCAAAAACTAGAGGACCGAGCGTACAAACAGATATCATCAGCGTACTGGAGAACTCGAATGTGAGGACTAAATAGAGAGTCTAAATCCGACGTATAAAGTGCATAAAGAAGAGGACTCAAAATCGCTCCCTGGGGCAATCCTCGAACTACTATTCTAGGGCCGAAGAAGGAGTTATCAGGAGAACGCATATAGATGAGGCGATGTCGGAGAAGATTATAAATGCCAGAGCAGTACCGAGGAGGAAGACCTAGTGCTTGCAGCTTCCCAAGCAAAACTGGCAGTAAAACACTGTCGTAGGCGCCGGAAATGTCCAAAAAGATGACTGTCAGATATCCTTGTTCCAAATAGGTACGCTCGATGTCAGTAGTCAGGATGCTGAGACTATCCAAAGTACTCCGGGTTTTGCGGAAACCATATTGGGACATGGGTAATAATCTCCGGGATTCCAGCCACCATTCAAGTCGTTGTTTAAGCAAGCGTTCAAAGCTCTTGGCGATACAGGAAGACAAAGCGATCGGGCGATAAGAGGTACCAAAGCTAGGGTCCTTCCCCGGCTTCAAGATAGGTACAATGATCTGTGTAGTCCAACTCTCGGGGAAGACGCCGGAGGCCCAGAGGTCGTTGAATAGTTCCAAAAGGATCATCTTCGCACGAGGAGGAAGGTGGGTGAGCATGCTATAGGATATTTGATCATAACCCGGAGCTGAATTCGACGACGACTTCAGTACACTTTGGAGTTCAGACATGGAAAGTGCTGACATCAAGGTGTGGTGCGAGTCCCCGGAAGAAGAGAGACCAGTAGGTGCTGGTGGTGATGTCATGGATGGCGGAGCAATGTGATCTGCAAACTCAGTGATCCAATCCCTCAGAGGGCGGGTAGGAACTGGCTTCTTCCTCAATTTGTAAATAAACCCCCAAATCTGAGAAAGTGGGGTGGTGTTAGAGAGTTTGGCACAAAAGGTCTTCCAGCACTCCTTTTTGCACTGTCGTAAAAAACGTTTGGCCTCAGCTGCGGCCCGTTTATAGGCCAGAAATTTGTCCCATGTAGAGTTGTGCCGGTAGGTACTGAGCGCCAATTTCCTCTTCGCAACATAACGACTGCATTCTGCATTCCACCAAGGAGATGGTACACCACGGGACGTAAGAACTGGCCGTTTCTCTGGGATGGAAAGCAAAGCCGCACTATTGATACACTGTAGAAAGGTGTCGTAACGCACCAACGGAGGACGATCATTGGGAATCTCAGAAACGGTGGCTTCGAGAATACGTTCGTACTTGACCCAATTGGCACGCCGTAAGTTCCATCTGGTCGAAGGCCGGTGGGCCACAGAAACGTGCGGAAGAATAGTCGAAATCTCCAGCGGGAAATGATCGGAGCCCATTGTAAAGGGAAGAACCCTCCATTGGAGTTCAGAAGATAGGGAAGGGGAGCAGAGCGCCAAGTCAATCGCTGACGGTCGGTGTCCGGGCCGAGTGAGCAGGGTGGAAGATCCATCGTTGAGAAGAACCAAACCAGAGTCCTCGATGAAGTCCAAAAGCGTTCTGCCAGCAGCGTCGGTCAGGTCACAACCCCATGTGGTATTATGAGCATTAAAATCTCCGCCGAGTAAAATGGGGGTTGGTAACTGGCGCAGGAAATGATACCATTCTCGACTGGTGATGATCATTCTAGGGGAACAGTACAATGAGACAATTGTGACCTCTCGTTGACAAAGCAGAGTCCTCACCGCCACGGCTTCAAAAGAATGTATTTGGCTGTGGTCTATCTGAATGGTGTAATGTGGAATAGCAGAGTGCACCAGAATTGCAGCTCCTCCCCATCCGTCCGTCCTATCCTTGGAGTAGAGGCAGAAAGAAGGTATGCGAAGAGACGTATTCGGAGTCAACCAAGTTTCAGACAGCAGGGCGATGCAGACGTGGCGTACAAAGAGTTCTTGCACAAGAGAGTCATAATTAGCTCGAAGAGAACGACAATTCCATTGCAACAGGTTTGAAGCCATGCTGTAATGTTGGGTTGTCATCGTTGGTTTATGAGCTTTGCAATAAGCTGGTAAGGAAGTCGCGGAGAAGTTCAAGTTGAACAGGGGCGGTTGAGGAAGGAGAAAAAGCAGATAATACAGGAACTATGAGCTGTAGTAGTTGCTCCACAAGCTGCAAACTAGTGGGAGCAGACGGCGATGAAGGGCCCACCCAAGATGGCGGATAAGGATTATGAGTTATTGGAGATACAGGTACTCGTTGTGGAATATACAGAGTGGAATGAACTGGGGGAAAATGCGGAACTCGGTCCGGGGGAGGTCGTGTTGACACACGAGGCACCGAAACAGCAGGTGAAGTCAGAGTGGCGAGGGCAACGGCCGGTTGGATTCCTGGTGAAGGTGCTGGTCGAGGAGTGTAGGAAGCCGGCGGAAGAGTACTGGCTGACTTTGTAGGAGATATTGCTCCAGGGAGAGGAGGGAAAGACCGTGTATCAGTCATCGAGAGGGCTCCATTAATGGCCTGTGAGTAAGTTGGTCGAGATGGCTGAGGCGAGCAAGGGGCATCTGCTCGAGAAGCTGCCACCCGTGCCTCCCGGTATTGATGGTATGCTGGGCATTTTCTGTCTGTTGCCAGGTGAGCTCCCTGACAGTGAATGCAGCAAGGACCTGAGGTAGAGGTGCAGTCTTCTAAGAAATGGGGTCCAGCACATTTACCGCATCTAGCCGCACTCCGACACTGATGCGAGCGATGGCCGAAGCGTAAACACTTAGTGCAGATGTAGACTGGAGGATCACGAGGTTCCACCGGGCATCGCGTTCCAAAGATGACTACATGAGTCGGCAACACTTGAGAGCGGAAGGTAATCTTACACACAGGAATGGGGACCCGTACTGCAGGGTCGCTAGTGGGTCGAGAAAAACGCTGGACAGAAATAACAGGGTAGGCACTCTCTAGAAACTCAGCAATTTCTTCTTCTGAGAGACTGGTGTCCACGTTGCGAATAACACCCTGTTTGTGTATCAGAAAATTGGGAATGTAAACTTCCAAAGATGTTCCAGTAAATGCCGGTGATTCTACTATAGTGTTAGCGGCCTCTGCCGATGTCGCCTCAATTTTCAGTCGGTTTTTTCCTACTGAGGTAATATGCACAATTGCACGTCGGATTGTCGGGTTGTGACGAAATAGCAGTTTACCCACACTCATGGGGTGTAGCTTACCCACATTCTTATCCAAACTTTCAATAAACACATAAAAAGGTCCGGGATCTGCGCTGCTATAACGATTGGAATGGCTACGTGGTGTAGAGACGCCAGGTGTAGAGGGTGTTGTTGTAGGACGTGACGTGGAAGGAGGAGATAGTGTAGAAGGTCTCGTCGTCGAAGACTGAAGAGGGCCGACGTCCGAGGTGTCTGCTGGCAAGTTCCCATTTGGTACACAATCATTCGAGTCAAAATCCATGTTGGAGTCTAATGGCGCAACGGATTCTCCTGAAGTCCGCTGCCTCTTAGAAGCACGTTCGTCATTTTCACTAGTAGCAGAAGTCGTAGGACGAAGTGAAGTTTGGGCTGGTTCACAGTGAAGAGTCGGTAGAGATTGCTGCAGAGAAGTGGAAGCAGAAAGTTGTTCTTCTTGCTGGTAACATGTCTGCATTGCGGAGTAGATTAGCTGCGCCGTATCAGGGGGGTCAGCCATAGTACACTAAATATTAACACTTCACGAGTAGAAAGTACGCACGTGAAAACACAAAGAAATTTGATGTAGAATTAGGCCGGCAATTTGCCCCGCTCTACTAACGCCGCCTCTCGCGCCGGAAAGATAAACAAGTCGTCACGGTGTTGCGATGTTACCTGCTCCGCTGTCAGACAGCGACTGTGGGATAGTCCGGTTCGCAACGCATAGCTTTAGTTTCATTACAACTACCGCTTGCCAAGCTGGTAGATCTATCTTCCACTGCGCCCGCCTTGGTAGCGTGGTGGTAGCGTGTCTGCCTCACGTTCAAGAAGTCCCGAGTTCGAATTTCGGTAAGGCCGAGTTACGTGGATAAGGTTTCCCCGGGGTTTTTCCTTATCCTGAAAGACGAATGTCGGGTAACTCTAAGCTCTATGGACTCTGGGCTCATTTTAGCATCATTTCACCCATAGAGTACAAGGTTTTTGACATATTGTGTTAACAGCATTCACAACAATTATTGGATAATCTGAATTTTATAAATCAAAAGTTTTAGGTATTATCGACAACCATTAAATAGCTTGAAGAATGTACTTTCAAGCTGTCTAAAAGCAGTCGAGGAGGTGTTTGAAAAAATTAACAATATAGAGTATGCAAACGTCTACCAAACGAACAAAAAATGAATTGCCCAGTTTTCAACACAAAAGTACTGGATTTTTAGTGATGCATAATAAAAGAAATAAACTAAGTCTCGAACAAACATATGAAAATGATATACAAATATAGCTATTTGTAACAAAAACTTTAATTATCTTAAGAAAATGATGTTAATTATTTTCTCTAATTGAAATCGAGTTCACGAATACTTGTTCGCGTCGTCAAAGAAAACCACAGGAGAAAACAAATTCGTCGTTAAGGAAGTTACTATATTCTTATTTTTTTTCTTTATTACCAAAATCTGAAAACGAAAAACATTAAAAACAAAATCAACTGCTGGTATTTCAAAATTCATTACGTGATGTTTATTTTTTTTAAATAAATGTGTTTTTCCAAACCATTAAATCTATCGTGACATTTAATTGTTTTAATAATTTCTTGACAGCTACAACAATTAATATTGATATGCAGCGCTCAAAATGTAGCATTCAGGCCGGTTCTTTTGTGAACCTTCGGTACTGGAAACGGCCATTGCACTCGGTACGTCCTGTTCTGGAAATGATTACGCAATTACAAATTCCGATCAGAGATGGCATTTGTAACATTGATGGAATATTTGTCCACTGTTGCTAACAATGGATTGCAATAACACGGTGAGAAATTGTATGAAAATGTATGTTTAGGAGGCTACTCTTAGCACATGACGTAGTTGCCTCTGATTGGAAAATAACTTTCAAATTTCTCATAAGGCTGCTTCTACCAACACACACTAACAGAGGAATAACTGTCAATGCCATAATCTAAAAAGCAGGTTGACAAACATTTGAAGCTCTCTACAAATCTTAGAATATCCGAAATTGGACCACCTCCGGAAATGTGACACCTTATCCTAAACGCTTCGGTTATACGACGAAGAATATTTTCACTTTCTTAATATTATTAGAAGCTATTCTAAGTTGCATGGCATTTTCTTTTTGATCTACTGCAGATATTCTCTCTATTTTATTTAAATTACTGTATTCCTTAAAAAATTACAATATAGGCAGGTTGACTGGAAGTACTGCGTTACATCAAGGAATTTCATCTTGATATTCAATCAGAAGTTCATATATTGGGAAACATAAACCCAGGTAAAAGCATTTTAAAAAACGTGCGCGTGTGTGCGTGTGTGTGATCATAATTCAACAAATTAAATTCGATTGAACATCAAACTGTTTTCTCAGAATGCGACATGAAGATTTTCAACATAAACCTACAATTCAGAAGAGTTTTACAAGGATCGTATTTCCAATAATTGATTTTGTTAATGTCTTCAACTATTTTCATTACAAATCTTACGTTGAAGATATTTTCCGGGCAAATGATATCTATGAATATCTTCACTGTTCTTGGAAATATCTCTTGCATTTTGCATGACTGTAGAACAACTTATGAATTTTAAACGCATAGTTTTCTCAAATTAAACATTGTTATTCATTTTTGCCTGTTGCGCATGAAAGAAAGATAGAATTTTAAAGCCACCTAACCAACGAACAGCTGTGGTATTCAGATATTTGACTATCGCGTAAAACTTAGAGTACGTTTGGGTTTTAAGTGGTCAGAAAGAGAGAGCCATATTGGAGGGATGATCTACAACGGAAAAGGAATGTTTCTTCCGGTCAAAACCTGCCCTTGAGAGGTTACTTTTGTGTCTGCTTCCTCATATGTGAAAATTCCTGGAGTAAACTGACACATTCGCCGTGAAAGGTTCATCACAAGTACTGCGTTCGAGCGAGGGGGTGAGTATTGTTTTCCGTCATTAATTTTTCAGGTTAAGTAAAAATAAAAGCAACTGAGATTGCAGCCCGCCTCGGTAGCGTGGTGGTAGCATGTCTGCCTCACGTTCAAGAGGTCCCAAGTTCGAATCTCGATTAGGGTGAGTTATCTGGATAAGGAATTTTCCGGCGTTTTCCCTGATTCTGAAAGACGAAAGTCGGACAACTCTAAGCTCCATGGACCTCGGGGCTCATTTGAACATCATTTCACCCATTCCATTCATCGTCCGATATGACTTAACGTTGGAGGACGTAAATTACACCAAAAAAAAAAAAAACTGAGATGTGGACTCGGGACCTATAGAATATGAGGCCAATACGTACCCGTGTGAGTCTCATTGCTCTTATTCTGCTGGACTGGAGTAGGTAGGTACATGGTTTCCTTGGTGTCCTAGGGATCTTGGCAAACCAGGGTAAACATTAAAGTAAGGAAGTGTAACATTCGGGAATAGAATGAAGAGACTCTTATTGAGAGATTAGAGTGCGCTGAGTCTGGAAGTATTGCAATTCCAGGCCAGCCTTCATATTCCAAAAATCAGTTTACATTCTGCTCCTACCATTCAATGAATAGTGGTAGTGGTAGTAGTATTTAAGGGCGCACAACAGCTAAGGTTACTATCATCCTTCCCGTTCACCGAGGGTGGGTAGTGCCATCTATGATGCGAAGTTGCATGCGAACGAAGTGCGTATAGTTTTAGGGATCAAAATCTGAATGTTCATCAGCACTCACCTGCATGATTGACAGAATTTAGAAAAATAATAAAGGTGAAGCAAGTCAGCAATGCTCTCTGAAATTTAAGACAGGTGTAGCTCTAAATTGTTACTATAGGCTTAATAATTGTTAGTATGTATTTATACCTTGAGAATCGTATCAAATTCAAGTGCTTTCTGTAGTAAATACCTAAATATTTTAAAAACAAGTGGCATAATATACCACTATATCCGTTAGCAAGGGGCTAATGTCGAAATATGAAATCTCCACTTTTATCGCAATTGAGTTATGTGCACTGAATCTTTCATTTCTAACATACCCCTTTCCATGAACTCGGTAAAATTCATCTCTTTTTAAGAATTTAAATGGCAACTTGCATTTTCAGTATTTATTGGTTTCAAACTTGGCAATCTTCCAAACTCACAAATTACAACTTAGAAATGAGTCCACCCAGCATCACTAACTTGTTTGCTTATAGTGGTGTAGGATAGGATAATTGGGTTTAAGGGCGCTCAATTGCCAAGGTCATCAGTGCCCTTAAGGGGTCAATCATGGTAAAATGCACTGAAGGGGCTAAAACTTGGCCATAATAAAAACAAGATAAAAGAAACACACCATGTTAGGTCAAAAGTCTATAATAAATCTAAAAGCTGTAGAAAGGTTAAAATGCCTAAATGGCTGGCAGTTATATCGTAAAATTTACATTTAAAAAGAATTTTAAAACTCTGGCCACTGCTTGCTCGTCGTCCGCTAGGATCTGTGCTAAGCTGGCCGGCAGCTGGAGAGACTGGCGGAGACGAGCCAGGTTAAAACATTCTAAAGGAATATGGTGCACCGAGAGGGCGCCACCACAAAGCGGACATACCGGAGCGAGGCTTCTTGTTAAAAGATGGCAATTGCTAAAAAAGCAGTGGCCGATGAGCAACCGAGCAAGCATTACTTTCTCTCGACGTGAGGTACGAGAGGATGTCGTCCAAGCAATCGGGAGCTACTTTACAACTCGGAGTATGTTCCCAGGGAGAGCAGACCACTATACGCGCCAGCACGAGAGTACCACTCTCCGCAGAACGAGCCGGAAGTTATCCGAGCAAACAAAATGGATGGAAATATTGGGCCGTGTTGTAGCCGCCTTAGCTGCCGAATCTGCTAGTTCATTCCCCGTCAGTCCCGTGTGGCCATGAACACATCCACATTCCCACGCTTATACCGGAGTATAATGGAGTAACCTAATATTATTGATAGTTGAACTTTTGTTTCTGTATGTGAAATGAAAATAAATGGAATTTGAAGTTCAATAATATCTTCATTTCTGTTGTATGAAAATCAATAATGTATTGATGTATATTATTAACATATACAAAGGTTTTCACAAAGTGAATCGGAAGTTATTTTGCTGGTACAATGGTGTTAAAAATTGCATAATACGTTCAAAATATATGGGACATAGTGTAAGAAACTCTTATATCTGTGGCAGAAACGTAAAATATCGAGACTTGTGGACTTAAAACTCTCTCTTTCAAATAGAATCTCCACAAATTTATGTAAATATATTTCCTTATATCCTACTACAATATTTTGGTTAGGTATTCACTCATTGTACGTGTATATCTGGATCAGAATTAAGAACTAATGGAGAGGTAAACAAAATCTTCTTTGAAAGAGTAGAGCCAGAATGAAAAATTCAATGCCATAGCCGGGATTTGAACCAAGGATCTTCTGGTTTCCGTCCAGCCGCTCTAACCATTTGAGCTACTATGGCCAACGTGCCAACATGAAGTTAATTTCTCCAACACGAGCTCTAACCTTTCACTGTGCGTCCTACACACGGCTAGTGTGAAAGAACAATTAATTTCCAAAGTCATCTTTGCTTATAAAGATATGTTTACTTTGCAGATCCTGGATTTGACTTGGGGTCCGCGGCGCCACCGTCGCATTCCCTCACGAGTGACGCAGATCCAGATTTCAGTGAGCCCATCAAGAATGTTACAGTTCCAGTAGGTCGCGAAGCTATACTCAGTTGTTTGGTAACGGACCTCGGTAACAACAAGGTATGTATCATTTTGAATATTAATTGTATCCCTGTTTTAGACTTTTTCTATTAAACAAGTACTTTATAACCTCATCAATATACGTGGAGTGAAGAAACGTAAGCCCTCATATGCTTAGAGCAGACGTGTGTGTTCACCTAGTATAACAGAAAAACCATAGTAAACTGTTTTTGTTTTGTGAGAGGTTTCAAAGTCAGGTAAGGTAAGAGCTGAAAATGATTTTTCCCAAAATCGAAAACATCCAAATTCAATTTGAGACCGTTGTTGCCAGTGCTATAACTAAATGTTGTGATGAAACGTGCGTACAACAGTACCACTATTGTATTATAACATAATCTAGGACATTGTTCCTAATTTTTTTAATAGTGTGCTATTCGCATATAATTTTTTTTTTGAATTATCTTTGTTTCTGTTAATTTTGCACGCTCCCACCAGGCAGTGTCCTGTAACCCTTTAGTTGCCATGTCCGACACTCGCAGGGCTTCAGACACGCTCGAAGTTTTTCTGCAAATTTTGGTTTAGTCTTAAGCTGGAATGTCTTGGTTGTCTCCAGAACGCGACATCGGCGTATGGTGAGTCTCATAGGATTTATTTTGTTTGTGTTTTCTTTAACGGTGGTTTAGAACCGTGGCTTGGGTTTTTGAGAATAGACACACCTGTACTGGGACTAAATGATTTAAATACAGACAAAAACGTTTTTTGACTCACGCTATTCTTTAAGTTACATCGGGACCTTACTCAATGAGCATATCTGAGGTTCCCGCATTCGGGAGCCACGGGTTCGATTCCTGTTGCCGACCTACCGATGGGTTTTTCGGGGTTCGGCCAAGGTAGCATCTATCCCGACGTAGAGAACGAGGAGAGTCCACTACGCCGGAGACAGAAGACCAGCTGAGGGACGCCGGCGAACAGGTCGCTAGGCGAATGCTGTGTAGCTTAATTACATTCCGCGAATTTCCTGTCCCTCGATTTCATCTCCCTTGTCATTTCACTTCATCTCTCATCAAGAGGTTCCCTTGAGAGTAGAAGTGTCGGCGGGTGATTCGGCCCTGCATGGCAGGATGATATGCTCTAAGGTAAACTACTTCCTCCTCCGGTAGGTCTGTTGCCGGTCTCCGGTCCTCTGCTGGGACCATTTCGGGACCGCCAGCGAGGGCGGATCGCTTGCCTGGGACCTTTGGGGCTCGTTTGCTGGGCTGGTTGCCGTCCCGCAGTAGGAAAGCGTGTTCGTTTTACTAGCCTGTCGGGAAAGGTCTCTATCCAAGTAAGCTGTAGCGACCCTACGCTCTGTACTGTCGTGGCTTTTTGGGTCGGCCGCCCTTGGTCTGCTTTTCCTCATTCTTCCTCCTGAGGATGCCCCAATTTGGGGCATAGGGACAAAGGACCCAGTATGGTGGCCAACGTACCGTATCCCCTCCGTAATTAAATCCTAACCCTAATATCTGAGGCTCTTTAGTAATTCGAATTAAAGCGTCTGAACTGAATGTATTGAATATTGACCAAGCTCTTGGAGAATCCTTTCTCGGCATTGGTCCTTTCGATTCCCGGGTATTAGGGTCCGCCCACCGTTAGTTTTCCTTGCCTATGTCTCGGCAGAACCTGTGGATTTTGCTACCATCACGATACAATAGCGTGTAGATTGTTTATTTGGCCTAATCAGTTCATATTAGGTGGTTTATTAATTTCCCAACTGGATTTTGATCTCAAAGGAGAGTCCTGACAAAACTAGCTAGGAGATATTGAATGCCTAAGTACGAAGTTAAGATATTCAGGAGATACATAAAACGCAGTTTTTTATTGCTCTTTATAACAGGTACAATAGTATACACAATTGAAAACTTATTTAACATCATAGTCCAGTTAAAACTAAATAAAGCCAATCAATACAATTACAAGTTATAACAGTTGAAGTGCCAAAATAATACATAAAGGTGATTGTAATACAAATAGATTGATAAAAGTTACTGTAGGTCAATTACAATATCATTATTATTTCTTTTTTCTTTTTTTAATACATTTATTTCACATTCTGATATTTACATTTTGGACAAGAACAAATGAGAGAACAAACTTGTTTGACAATGAAACGAAATTACTAACACTAAATAACTACAGAAACAATTACCTTCATTCAAAAAAGAATTGATATGCCTTATAAAACTTGGCAGATTTTCTAACTCCAAAGAGCTTAGCATGTTCTGTTTCCAGATAACTCACATATTCAAAAGGATTTACGTACTCCGAATATTGCACAACATAATACACTGTATGAGCGAGTAACCACACACAAAACCGATGTCGTGCAGACGGAGTGATCACAAAGTTCGGTTCGAGAAGAATGTGTGGGATACACCAGTCATATCGGGTCAAACGGATTTGCTGTAAATATTTCAAAAGGCGTCCCTTAATCGGCGCCACAACTGCGCATTCATAAAGTCTATGCTGTATGGTATCCTCCCCATCACATTACATACACTTACTTGAATCTGAGAGCCGTATCCTATGTAAACGACTGCGGGTGGACAGGATATCATGTGCCACCATAAACCATAGGGGTCGGAGTCTTGCCGACAGCTGGTTTCGATGAGATGTTAGAGAACATAGCTGAATAGTGAGTGTCCGCTCTCCAATTCCTGGATATGCGCATAGCAGGAGACTTACAGGAGAGCATCAATAGCTCATAGATTTTCTTCGAGGTGTAGTCAGTTGTGGCCACAAGATAACTTCGGTCATGCACATAGCTTCGCATATAGTCTAGTGTTGTTGGAATCCGTCTAACATCTAGTGGGGCGTCTAGTCCGACGGCAGGAACCCAATATTGTATCCACTTGCTGGAGAAGGTACAGTCTCTGTGCTGTAGTATATAATTCCGACTAAAGAGAAGCGCTCTACATCTTAGCTCTATATTCCAAAGACCAATACCACCTTCTTTCGGTTGCTGAAAGTTCGTAACATAATGAGCAGCAATAAACAGTTTCCTGTCCAGAATATAGAAGGAAAAATTTGCAGGAATACTAGGAGAAATCCCCCAAAATCGAAGTACAGGACGGCCGAAGAGAAGATTCAAGGTTATCCTAAATTACCTTTTAAAAACACTGTAGAATAAATCGGAAATAATAATTTATTCAGTTTACTGTTCTGTCCTTTATAGGATACCTGTAAAGTGGTTTAGACTTGCTTTAACATATAATGATACTGACATTTAAACTAATAAAAAATCAAGAGCATTTCCACAGAATATTCACAGAAATGAATGCGAAATATCACCTTAGGTTATATTTCTCAATCATCCAAATACTTCTCGAAAACATTCCAAATTGTGGAAGCGTTGTGCTATCTTATGAGCGGTGAATTGTTCACATTGCCGAATAATTAATTAAAATACGTCTTTGGATTTGTAATATTGTGGTCGAGGATTTAAAATACATTTAATTGACATTCACCCCGCGGCTGTAATGTATATCTCCAGTTCATATTGATAAATGAACTGCCGCCTTAGGTTCCACTTCAGTGCTTGATCAAAAGGAAAAGTTCACATGTTTAACTTTCCTCCAACGCATTCACTACAGTGAACAGCATAGCTGAGGATTGTGCTAATTAGCTAATTACTTGATTGAACAGTTTTTATAGCTTTAGTACTATTGCTATTTCAGTAGGTAGTTTTAACTTTGTCCTTGGTTCCATTATTTTTCATTTCCACAAACACGATGTACATATTTTCATACTAGGGATGCGCGTAATTCTCTGTATTAGCATACAAGGAAATGGAGAATTTGATTGGTGCATGTGATGAATTCATGTTCCTTCTGTCAGCAGTCCAAATATAACTGAATAATATTTTTGGTTATGCAATGTTCTTCCATTTAAATACTAGGAAAAAGTGCATTTTTGCCTTTATTGTGTATTCTATAACTATGGAATGATAGCACTGTTATGTTTCTCAAATAGGAAGAGTCCGATCTGTAGCAAATGAGATGCGTTTGCGTGCTCAGCGTTGAAATCTCTCTGCCCCACTATTTTCGTATTTCTCCCTCTCTCTTTTACATTATATTAGAACTTGCGTCTGCTTGGCGCTAGACGTAAAGGGAAACCAAACTGAGTTTTTCAAACTTTTATAATAATTTAGTAGTTAAAATCGAAATTGGAGCAGGGAGATTATCTGTGTGTTTTTAAATTCCATAATTATAATTTATGAATTACTTGTTTGCCAAATTCAATTGAACTGCCAGTGACTGTCAATGCCACATCAAGAGACTATATTATTGTCACAGCCTTCTTCGTGTGAGTTACACATTTATGGTGATAGGCTCCCAAAGCAAGTCACATACTATTTCTTTCCAAAAGTCTCACTCAGTTTTTCCAATCTTATTACCATTTTAATTTCTTCGAACATCACTTAGTTAAAAGTAGTATTTATGTTTGCACCGCCGAGTTTTTATTTCAGATTCTAACTCAATGGATTGAATTGGTTAATGCTACGGAAGGGACCGCTGATGACTGCGCAGTTGGGTGCCCTCATTCACACACGCACGCACGCACGCGCACACACACGCGCACACACACGCGCACACACACACACACACACACACACACACGGAGGACACTCAGCATGGAGTTCCAGGCTTGATCTGTTGTACCTATGCCCCAAGTAGCCTATCTCCTGGAGGAAGGATGAGACTAGATGAGACAGAGGGCGGCCGATTCAAGGAGTCAGGACAGTATAGAGGGCAGGGTCCTTACTATTGACCAGTTGGAAAGTTCCTTTCTTCCCACCCAACGTAGTCCTGAAATGGCCCACTAGACTGGCCCCGAGATCGTCATACCGGAAGGCGAAAATATATACCAGGAACATATTATCCTGTCATGCAACGCCAGAGCTCTTGCTGACATTTCTACCTTGAAAGAGTCCAGTAGATGGGAAATGATGGGAAATTATACTGGACATGAAATGGAGGGACAGGAAATTTGGGGGTTATAGTTACCTACCCAGTATTCCCTGGCGCCCCGCGGAAACACCCGACAAAATACATGGGTCAGATAGGTAGGCCACAAGAAACGAACTAAGACCTTCCTAATGAGGGTCACAGACGAAATCACCTGAGCCATCCCGCTAGGTTACATTGTAGTTAGCTTATTTAATATTCAGTAACCTAGGATCATGTTTTGAATGTATGAAATCTAAACTTGTTGAGCATGATAAATATCACAAATCTGGTTTGGCGGTCATTATTTTGCTCACAAATATAGTGTTCATATAACCTCGTCTCTATATTTTAAATAATTAAATGATCAACCTTTGAAAGCATACTTCAAGGGCACCGCTAAAACATAGAAACAAACCAAAACGTTACAAAAATTTACAATCAGTTTATGGCTCACCAGCAGAAAATTACTGAACAAAAAATCCATACATTTAGGCCGCAGAGAATAATTAAATTTCTCTCCCACATGTAGCAGGAAGTTAAAATTAGAAAAAAAAATCCAACTGTTTAATACTGTTAATACTGTTAATACTAAATTTTAACACACATTTTCAGATCTTAAAAGCAATTGTAAATAATTTATCAAAATCTGCAATATTCTGGACTTAAACAGCCAGTTTGGACATAATGACGACTACTATACACAGACTACACCCGAATTTTAAAATTTCTCCCATGATTTTACTGAATTATTGAACCTGTTACAAAATGATACAACAGAGTTATCAAAGAGTTGGTTGCTTCATAATTAAATTAAGGCGGCAAAAAGCACTGCGTAGACCGGAGGGTGTAATATCGCTTAACCTGGAAAAATATGTCAACCTTTTTTACTTGCTCTTTTATCCCTTCGTTATGTACAATTACTGCTAACAATGGAAAATAAGGGACACCTATAATCATGAAACATCAAAGATTCGTTAAACATGTCTATAGAATATTAATTAATTGAAATCACACATCACTAGTAGTCTAATACGCGGTTAGTTTTACTTGGACAAAAGTCAGTCAAGTCCAGTCGTAATTGCTTTGTTGTAAAGGGTACTTTATAGAAAAATTACCTGTATTACAACAAGGTCAGACATCTGAGTTGCACATATAGCCCTGTCAGATTAAAATTATGAGAGGGAGCACTGATAATTTCAATGCAGAAGACACAAAGGATTAAGTTAACGGAGCATATTAGTCCACAGTTCCATTTTCTCTTGGTGGATCAAGTTCTTTAGCAATTAGCAGAAAGGAATAACAAACTTTTGGAAACGTCCCGCAACGTCCTGTAATGTACGAATTGTCATAAGCAGATATAAGTGAATGTTACAATGGAAGAAATTGCAGATTTTACTATTTGAACCACAGCTATTCATGAATCATCAAACTAAAATAAAAGGGTTAGATAAGCTATACTACAAAGTTGCAAAGCTGGAATTTTTAAGGATAACTATGGCGAAAGCTTAATTCAGAAATTGAGTTGGTAGAACATTATGTTCTGCCCCTTTGCTCCAAATTAATTTTGCTATAATTTGTCTTTTTTCATGCAAATAAGTTTTTACAGTAAGGATTTTAGAGTAAATAGATATCTATATTTAACGCATTGTAACCTTCGTCCTTTCTGTTCATTGTAGTAGTTGAGCTGTTTTACGGTGCTCCTATGTTCTGTGGTTCTCAAGGTTCCATTTCATAATGAGCGTCAAAGAGCACATAATTTTGCCCTTTATTAAATATGAGTTTGTTTTTGTGTGCCAAAAATACAAGTCAGAATCTCTAACCTTAGTCAGAATTTTGCGGCTGTAATGTTACATTGTGATGTTTTGAAATGTATATTCTCTCTTAATCCATTTGGCTAAGGAATTGAATTGGTCTGGATTATTCGGAGGGGACTGGACACATCGATCAGGCTGGCCTTTTGTACCTATGCCCCGAACGGGGTACCCCCGGAAGAGAATATGAGATGAGAAGAGGGAGAGGGCGGCCGACCCCAAGGAGTCACTAGACTTAGACACTCCCTGGCGGTAGATTTAGCACACTCGGCATTCTACTTGCCGTGTCCCGGAATCATTCACGGAGAATGAATTGCTAGTTTCTTTGTGATATTTAGTCAAAACGTTGTCATATTAGTTGAATATAGCCATAGAAATCCTGAAATTGAGTAACAAATTATAATGGTGGCCACTACACTGCAAATCTGCGAACATGGCTACTTAGTTTTCATACCTTCTACTCACGGAGCGCCTGAAAGATTCTAATCCGCGAAAAGTGTACATTTACTTACTTGAAACATAGTACAGTAACGCATTTAGTTCGTGGTTGACATTTATCTTTATTCTCAAAAGGAAGTTCATCAAGTAATACGAACTTACCACTGCGAAGTTTGAGGAGACGTTATCATACGCCAAACAAAGGACGCTGATAAAATTGAAGACCAGGTGTGCAGCTACTACATGGCAAAGCGAGTGGCCGTATCGGGAAAAATTTGCAACACAGATGTTTACCTCAGCTTATCGCACATATACGGTGGGTCCAGTCTATATATACTCTGTTCAGATATAAACATGTCTTCTGGACAGCAATGTGTCTACATCGGTAGGCGCGAGAAAACATATCATATAGACACACGCAGGTTTCAAAGGCTCTATTTGTGTTTCGTAACTTACTTGTACTAACTTACTTATATTTCACTCTTCTAGTCGACCAGATAAGACCTTATAATGGACGATCGCAGCCGTGGCCACCTTAAGGTCCATACGGCTCAACGCTCGGTCGAGTAATACATAATTTGGTGCTACGTTCAAAAGGGGCGATGCGGTGCTTACTGGTTTGAAAATCATTAGTCCACTGTCATAAATGATATAATGCAGATGAAGAGATTTAATTTTTTAAACAGAAAACTCACTCACATTTCCATTCATTCATTGCTTTATGTTCTTTATGCCCATGTCGTTACATGCTATACCATTACTAATTGTGAGATTTTGCTGTATACGTATAAACCGATATTTATAATTCATTCCATAGTAGCTTTATTGCATGGTAACTGCATGAAATAATTGTTCTAATACTTATTTATTACGAGGCTAGTAGGTTATTGCGCCTACATAGCTGTGATTCGTTTTAATTATTGATTGCTGCTTCACTGGTACTTGGTGCTTAGCAGTAACAGTGTAAAGTATTTTACTAAAGGCAAGGAACCTCACGTATGCATACACCATAAAAAAGAAATAACAGAGGCCATTTCAGCTACGCGAAGCACAACTCAGGAATTGTGTCTGTCGAAGTCTATCCGAGAAATCCCAAGGGTGTGCCTGCAGAAAGATCGCAGAGATTGAAAAATGGAGGAGATTTATGGCCGTTGGTTAAGTTTCTGGAAGCTTGAAGCTTCTGAGGCTCGCACAACTGCCATTAAACAGCTTTGCATATCGACTTTTTGCAAATTCTTCTGAATCGAGAGCATTCTCCAACTTTATATATGCCGCAAGGTATATTCGATACACACTTGTTTCCTAAGCGCTCTTTGCTAAAAGGCGAGATCTGATTTGACACTGAAATATCTATTTTATTTCTGTTGCATGATCGTCGCTTTTGTCCCTGTTTGAAATAAATTATGTAGGTTTATTTATTTTGATGTTCCCAGATTGTTTATGCACCCGTAGTGACTTATCGCTGTATGCCGAAGCATATTCATACATAGTATGCCATGAATTGCTGATCGCACTCATCTTAAAAGAAGGGCAATAAGACATTGCTTTCTTAATGTGCATTTACAGAGTAAATCCTGCTGAGATACAAACGTGATTGGTAACTTTTCTATGTTTTCCTTTCTTCCTCTTGACCAAAATATTAAGCAATTCAAAATTTTTCATTAGTTACCGCATATCATTTTAATTTTACAGTTAGTGTATTATTATTTTATCCTTCATGTTCATATATTTACATTTTTGTGTGTTCAGTAACATTTCGCTTTAAAGTAAACCAAATACTTTTTTATGTATATTCTATTACTTGGCAGTGATAATCCCATGCATCATAGCGTTCGTGTTCTTTTAATGTGCTATAAAAAGGCCTCCAGGTTTGTTAAATAGCTTTTCCTGTTTCACGTTCAAGAACACTGTGTTACTCTGGGTTCGTAAAATTAAAGTCAAGTTTGCAGAAATACAAAATGCCTTTTATTTCCATAGAAAGACACTTTTGTCCAGCCGTGAGCAGCAAATGACGTAACATACACAAACGAAACCTTCAAGATCCTCTGCCGCACATCCACAAATAAAAGAATTCACCTTCAAATAACTACATATGCACGATTATCAGTTCAACTGTCCATACACTGCACTAAAACTCTATTCTCTGAGTGACAACTCTCACTGCACAACTGAGCTGTCCATGAGCCATGAGCGAGAACGAGTCTTCCGGGTGCTCCGGACGGTGGACAAAGCGCCACGGTAGCTATCCGCTAAGCGGATTTACCCGTGCGGTCTTACAGATTTTGTTCTTTCTCAAAGCTTTGATGTCTTTTGCAAGATGATGGACCTGATTCGACCTCTGCTAGTACTCCTAGCGGCGAGATTAGCGTCCAGGAAGGAAGCCAGTGCCCGATGCCGCCACGCCAAGAGCGGCCTGCATTGCAGGGTCCGTCCAGTGTGGCGGGACCAGAAGCAAGAGATCGGGTGCCTGGGGAACATTTAGATTCAAGACGTGTTCTGGTCACACAGGGGGGACTCGACTGGCGGGGGTGAGCCGACAAGTCAAATCCATCCTCAGTATGGCCGGGACATACGGAGTTCGGCAGTGAAGGGACGAGAGACTGAACTCACCACCCAAGGGCGTCCTTGGGGAGGCGATAGCTCTTTCTCCTTCTTGGTGTGTGGTGGACATATTGACCTAGTGTATTTACTAGATGGTTGGGATGAGGTGTGATTCTGGCATACAATGTGCGAGAACGTTCACGCAGAACGTCCTAAACGTACGTTCGGTATCGTAGTTCATCTTAAGTGCCCTTTTCTGCACTGCTTGCAGTCTGCGGATAGTGGTACGAGCCACCGAGCCCCAGACTACGCATCCATTCAGTATCAGTAGTGGGATGATCGCACGATACACCCGTAGTTTCAATTAGGTGTGAATCTTTTATAACCGAACCATCGTTTCTCGAAAGTAACCGAACTAGCACGATCTTTCGTGCTGTCGCGAGAACACCACGGAACTGTCTCTGTGTCTTTCTCCCTCTGTTGCAATCTCTCTGGGCGTGGCTTGGGCGCTATCTGTCTCTTTCACTCCACACCTCTCTCTCTCTCTCTCTCTCTCTCTCTCTCTCTCTCTCTCGGCGCTCGTCTTCAATGCCTCAGGACAATACTAAGCCTTTTCCTCCTTCTTTATCATATGCCTCTATCCAAACAAAATGGACGTAAAAAAATAATTGTTGCTGAAGTAGATGTGGGAGAATGTTTTCCATACTTTGAGTAATTTAACATGTAATTAACAGTTCAGATATATTTTTCTGCTAAGTCATTAATAGTCATTACTGTTATCCTTTGAATTATATTCTTTAGTATCTATAAGCAAAATAGAGCAGTGCCAAGCGCAAACAACTCCAAGGACACAGGCTTGAAGATGTAGCGATACTTCCGCCTGCCTCTTATTCTAGTATAAAATAAATAACACTTATGCAAACAGTTGTATCAATAGCAAGTATCTATGACTTTTATTATGGTATTTGTAAGAAGGTATCCTATGTATAAAAGATGTATAATGGGGAAAATAGAATACGAGGGTGGGTCAAAAAGTAATGCTTTCTATTTTTTCTCTTTTAAATGCCAAGAAACTTGAATCCAATTTACATAGCTTTTAAACTACAACATTGACAATTAATTTGTTACTATTCAATATAATCTCCGTCATTTTCCACGGTTTTGGCTCACCTTTTAACTAGGGCATGTATTCCAGTGTGGTAAAACACACGGTCTTGCTTCCTAAGCCATTGACGCACGGACGCTTTTACAGTCTCCTCATCTTCAAAATGAATCCCACGATGAGCTTCCTTTAGTGGCCCGAACAGATGGAAATCCGATGATGCCAGGTCAGGGCCGTATGGGGAGTGAGATAGGACTTGCCGTCCCAATTTCTCAATATCTGCAGTGGTGTAACGGCTGTCATGTGGACTTGCAATGTCATGCAAAAGAAGAACATCCACCATAGTTTTTGTTGTGCGAACTCGGCGAAGATGTGCTTTCAGTTATTTGAGATCTCTGACGAATTGGACAGAATTTATTGTGCATCCTTACTTCAAAAAATCAATCATAAGCACACGCTCTCCATCCCAAAACACTGTTGCCATAACTTTCCCTGCCGACCGTGGAGTTTTGAATTTTTTTCTTCGGTGAATTTGTGTGATGCCACTCCATTGACTTCCTCATTGATTCAGGTTCCAAAAAATGAACCCACGTTTCGTCTACAGTGACAGTTTTTTTCCAGAAACACCTCTCCCTCCAAATTGAAGCGCTGCAAGTGTTCGGAGGCTAAAGTTGTCCTTGTTTCTTTGTTTTGTGCGGTTAACATTCTTGGTACCCAACGTGAACAACCTTTTGAGTACCCCAGTTGTTGA
The DNA here is from genome assembly GCA_030765055.1 of Mantis religiosa. NCBI lineage: Eukaryota > Metazoa > Arthropoda > Insecta > Mantodea > Mantidae > Mantis > Mantis religiosa. The sequence continues at coordinate 167,133 of JAUKNK010000171.1, forward strand.
ATAATCGTCATCACACTGCCTTTACTGAGGGAGGTAATGCGACACTATTCACCTGTTGTTACCCGGCGATCCCACGAATGAAGTCATCGAATCGCTGAATGTTGCATGGAGTCACTGCAGTCACCGGTCTGCCGCTTCGCTTTTCATCTGCCAAAGGTGTTTGCCCTTCAGCTTCGATACAGCAACGAACCCATCGTCTTAATAGTGCTGACTTCCACCGTTGCATCACCGTACACATTTTTTAGCCTTTCGTGAATGCGAATTGTCGTTTCACCTTTCGCAGTCAAAAATTCAATCACAGAACGCTGTCTAGTACGAATGTCGATGTCAGGCACTTTGCAAGAGGATGCTATTCTGCCACCTGTTGACTTGGAAGTTACTACTGCAGGGGACTGGAGAAGAAAGTTTGAGGAATCGCGCCAAATTCAAAGTTTTCACACAACTTACTTATTTAAGGGAACAAAATAGGAGGCATTACTTTTTGACCCACCCTCGTACATAATTTTAATGTCTCCGGGATGTCTGCTAGGTTTCAGCGTAGGTAACGGGACAGCTTCCGTTAATTGCTACCCCTTGCCATAAGGTTTATTGGCCTTCCCTTTTGTACAGACAAAGAAAGAAATTTACCGTTTCTGTTTACAAAAGGGAAGTGTTGGAGGTAAATCGATGCAGTTTGGCCAAGTCTCAGGTAGGGAGAGGTGTTAAACCGTAGCAGCATCAAGCGACGTGAAGTGCGAGGTTTATCCGATATCTAAGGTATTCTAAAATTAATATAAATAGTTTAAAGCTTCGAGCATATATAGTTATGAGTACATTCCGTGAGTGCCGCCTAAATCACTAAAACCCGCAGACATCCTACTTACTCGACGCCAACACAAAGCAGTTAGAAGATATTCTTGTTGAAGAACCTTGAGCAAAACCCAAATTCCCTGCCCAGCCACATCACCTACCTCATAGATCAGTAGCGATATAGATATTCGTCGAGGCGGACCCCGAGATAATTGCGCCTCCTCATCCTCGACAGTGACGAGTACAACGAAAGCAACGGATCATCGCTTCGAAGACCAAAGGGGTGAGGGACCTTCCAGATAACGCCACAAAGATTTATAATGCCCTGCCCCCAGTCATCACTAATCATTGCCGCTTACAGAATGACTATAAGTGAAACATGTTCTCTAGAAAGCTTTATGCACCACTCGGAACAATATATTTGTATAAGCACCTCCCTGTTTTATAATCTCGGAGGTGTCTGTTACTGCAAGTCGTGGTACGTAGGAGGTGTCATGCTACTAATAAAAAGTCAAGAGTCTCACTAAAGTATAGTTATTTACTTAGTCACGATGTGCTACTATTGGAAATTTACCAATTGGTGCTATTTTATTGTAATATGGTTTCCTACAATTCATAAGTGTTTCTAACATGTTGAAGTTAAAATATTTACGAGATAGGCCCACAAAAGTTTTAATCATTTTTTGCTCTTGTGAAATTTTATTATGGATACTTAAGTCATTCTATGCTTGCATAGATCTATTCTGAAATAATTAAACTCCTAACCGATAGAACTTCATATGCTTTCTTTAATTTGTTGTTTCATAACTTGGTGACAGGCACTATTTCATAAAATATCTTATTAACTTACATAAAATATAACTGCAAATTTAGTGCTCAAAGCTAGCATACTAGTATGCTTTTCAACCTAATATTTCTGACCATGGTGTTTCTAAAATTTATTGGGTATTGGTAGTAAGCGTTTCTATTTGACGCCATTAGTATTCGCTACTTTAAATTAATAAGATAAAGTTTTATAGATACATAAATAGGACATGAATATATTATAATTAATGAGAGAATAAGAGAGACAGATAATAATGAGAGTATAAATAGTATATAATAGTCCAAATAAGAAAGACGAATTAAATAGGAAAAAATAATTGAGTGCTGATTTGAAAGCAGTGGTTATCTAACGGACATATTTTGAAATAAAGCACTGAACGGTTGACCGCGTCTCTTCACCTCACTTCGCGTCTGGCTGGCAAAGAAAACTGACCTGTGTAGCGTTACATCTGCCAATCTTCTGCAGAAATCTCCAAATTATGAATATATACGTTTCATAACAAGTTACTTTTTATTATATATACGATCAGCATATTTTGAACATCAAAAAGCTGGATTAAAAGCTTTCGCTCTGTGACTTTTTTACAATAACTTCACAAACCCTGATGGTTACCTCTCGTGGCTCTGCAGAGCAATGTTGGATGCGGATGCGGTGAGATCTTCCAGAGATTTAATATCGACGCGGAACATTTTATTTCCCACATCCATTGGTAATATCCGTTTCTGAGATGAATTATCTCTATGGGCCATTTATTTGCAAGTTCCAATTTTTAAAATGGATTCACTTAATTAAAATGTAATAAGTATTCACAATTATATTTATTGCTGTTACAGGCAATGTATATTTAAATAATGCTGTCACAAATAATAATAATGATTTATTAAAATGGTAGTTAAATAGTATTTGAGCTTTTAGCCTTGGCTCAAAATGCATTTGTAATAACCGTTCATTATGAGAAGTAAGAAAACTGCGTTTAAATTATATAATGAATTTTTAATGTGAATTTTATATTGAGGTATTAATCCTTAAAGAATTAATCATTTTATATACATTACTCCCGTATGTGGGTGATTTTTAATGAATTAGAGCCAACTGAAAAATTCAGTGCCAAGGCCGGGATTTGAACCACCGTTGTCCTGGTTTCCCTCCAGTTGCTCTAACCCCTTGGGGTACCATGGCCAACGTGCCGTCCTGACATTAAATTCTCCAATTGACTCATTATGTTTTCCCAGTAGACCACTTAGAGTTCGCATATTCGAGAAAACATTTGTGGCGACTTACTTAAATACCAGGATTTTTATCCCTGTTCATTTTAATGTAAATGTTTATTGAGGCATTAATCCTTAAAGAATTAATTTTTTTAAATAAAATAAATAAAATAATCAGCGATAAAAATCCTGGTATTTAAGTATTTGTAAGTCGCCACAAATGTTTATCTCGAATATGAGAACTCTAAGTGGTCTACCGCGAAAACATAATCAGTCAGTTGGAGAATTTAATGTCAGGACGGCACGTTGGCCATGGTAGCTCAAGGGATTAGAGCGACTGGACGGAAAGTAGGAGATCCGTGGTCCAAATCCCGGCCGTGGCATTGAATTTTTCAGTTGGCTCTAATTAATTTATATAATGAATATTTGACAACAAGAGAAAAGAAACAATAAAAATACAGAAAGAAATATTTAAGCAGTATATAATACACCAACCTCATAGACTACTTTGTAATAGTCTTTTTCAGTCTTTTCTCAGGCACATTTAAGTAGATATGCCAAGAAAGCTCTAAGTAAACAGGAAGAGGTCCATTCAACGAACCGGTTCAATGAGAGCAGCCTTTTGCTAATTGGTTAAGCCTGAAGCAGCTACCATTCTGCTGCCAGCACAGAGAACTTGGCTGCAAAATCGGGTATTAACTTTGTGAAGAGTAAGAGGGTAATGTTTCGAGCATTTGCTTGCAGAAGTTTAACACTTTTGTTGGAAAGTTCGACTTCTGCTACTGCTAATGAAATGCTAATACATGTCGCAAAGAGACGATAAAGTCTGACAACCGGTAAGCGGCTGTGCTGTTAAGAGTCCTTAGGAGCTTTCTAAAAGTCATATAACACTAACCCATAAGGAGTACTAATCGTACTTCAACAACGAATTTAAATCTTTCAAGTCGTGCCTCTTTTGATTTTAGCAAACAATGCGTAATTACAATGTGAGCATTAGAATGAACCTTTCATTAGCGATTGCGTGAAGAAAAATGTAATATGCACCTAATGAAAAGGGCTATTGGGACGTTTTAAGCATTATTTTGTGACTGCTATGTGGTGACTAGCCCCAAAACTGTACACACAACGCCAAAATAAAAAAATAAAAAGATACAAAAAATCGTTGGCCAAATTTGTATCGCCTTCCGCGGTGTTTTGAAGCGTGTTACATTACTTATCACGCAGTGAGTTGGCTTGATAGTACAACAATAAAGGGTAAAGAAAGGGAAGTTGAAGTCTTTGCCTTTTCTAGTGTTAATTGAAACCAAGATAATGTTTATTGTCTCTGAATCAGCCATGCCCTATGCTATCAAAATTGCTCATGGACCTATGTGAAGCGGGTCACACTGCTAGGGTAACTGCAATAGCTGTGCATAAATGCTTTAATAGTAAAACACTACATAGAAGGATTTCATTATACTGGGGAAGACGGTCTGGCTACTATTTGTTTTTCTTATAACGTGCTGACTTACGTGGTATTTAGTGAATAGTATTCAAGTTTTAGCATTCCAGGGACCACCCAGAACGAAAAAAGAAAAAAAAATTACGGACAATCTGGCAAAGAGGAGAATAAAAAAAAATATTAGAGCCTACCGCTCAATCACGAGGCAAATCCTGGAAATTTCTGGTTTAGTTAAGAAAGCAGGTAGAAGCATACAAAGAGGTAAGTAATGGATAATCGGAGCGAAGAGTCCTACAGGAAAAGCATAACAGCAAGGAGGGACTTAAATAAAACGGCTACTGACTTTTACAAACACTTACACAAGACCTCCCTCCAACATGACGACGCGTATCAAACTACACACGTCATCAAACGTACAGATCACCCCATCAATGCTGCAAAGCGTGGTCAGAACCACAATAAACGAGATGAAAAACGGAAAAACCCTAGGCGAAGACGAAATTTATAACTAGCTCATTAAACTAGAAACAGAACAACTAACACCCATTATAAGTACTGTCTTCAACAGAATCATAGAAACGGAAACAATCCCGTAACAGTGGAAGGCAAAAACAATCATCCTCCACAAAAAGGATCGAGGGAGGGCATAGGTAACTACAGACCTATAAGCTTGATGTCAAACTTGTGCAAACTGTTTTCAAAGATAATAACAAGACGGATAGCAAAAACCCTGGCCAAAAGTCAACCTCCTAAGCAAGCAGGTTTCCCTAAAAATCTTAGCACTACAGATCATCTGCAAACCATAAGGCGGTTGATTCAGGAAAATGAATTGGAGCAAACAAGGAATAAACATAAACGGAAGTCACGTAACAAACCTAAGTTTCGCTGACGACGCAGTCCAGTTCGCAAAGACACCAGAAGACTTACAGTCAATGCCCAACAACTCTGTACAAAAAGAACAACTGCACGACTATTTATGACCATGACAAAAGCACAGCTGATGACAGACATACAGGAGATCTGTAACTCAATTGATGGAACAATGCTACCATATTGTGACACTGTGGGTTCGTCGAATTAAAAGGATGATTTGCAGAAATTAAAAATCTCCTTTATTTTCGTAGAAATACTCTTATAGATTACAGCAGCATTATATTGCATACACCATCAGTCTACCAAGGTCGATCACAATAAGAAATAGTTTACTCAACTTCCACTGTTGACAACACTCTCGTTACATGTCTCTACAACAACAACTCTTGTTATACAACTGACTCTGCTTACTCACACTGTTTACAACTGTCTCATCACTAGCCATGACTTCTTCTTTATACACTCATTCATGATTACCAGACTGTTCTGTCATTCACTAGATGTTTCTGGAAAACAAGGCATCTAATGACATAATAAGAATATTCTATCATATTCTAGAAGCGTAACTTAATCTATGCTGGCTAGGCCTTTACCTCAGTTATCAGTTATTTCCTTCAAAGAGAAGACCGAAGAGAAATAAGAACATGAATTTCCTTAGCTTGGAAATTCTTATGTTTCCTCCAGTCCATACTCCTGTACAAGACAACTAACATAAGACTCAAATTCGAAGTAGTAGAAACCTGTGTCTATCGAACACTACTTTATAGATGCCAAACATGGTCCACAACAAATAGACAGATGAATGCGGTACAGATATGCCAAAGGAAGATGGAAAGATGGATATTGGAAATAACTTAGATAGACAGATATTCACAAACGTCACACATAGAGCAGACCGACTGAAGTGGAAGTGTGGAGGCCACATCGCGCGGATGAAAGACGAAAGATGGACATAAAAAGCCGCCATGTTGGACCCACCCACAGGAGACCGGCACAGAGGCAGACCCAGGAAGAGGAGGCCAGACTTCAAGCAGATCAGCAGTGGTCCAGAACTGCAAGAAGCAGAGGAACATGGAGAGCAACTGGGAGTCGACTACAAAATGAAGACAGTGCCAGCGCACAAACATCATCCCAAGTTGACTCAGTGATAGTGAAATTAATATAATCAAAGTGTTAGTGAATTCAACTCAAACCAGAAAAAAAAATTACAAGACACAACCTAGCCTAGAGTAGCTCACCGCGTTAGTGAAACACAGCTACACTCTAGCATATGAAATAAATATGCAGTGTTTAACACCCGCTTTTACTACTTACGGCACCGCAGGCGATGACACTGGTGATACATGAGATGAAGATGGAGCACCGGTGGAATGAGGTGGCGGGGGAAACCGGAGATCCCGGAGAAGAGCCCGCCCCAGCGCCGTGTTGTCCACCACATATCTCACTTTGCGGTCGCCTGGGATCGAACCCGGGCCGCCTTGGTGAGAGCTAAGCGGTCTAACCACTGGGCTACGGCGCGGCCCTACACTCTAGCAGGAGGCGTATGCCCTTCAAGGGACATATTAGGCTATTATTCTTATTCTTATTCATAAGTTAGTTTCCACCCCATGAAAATGTTCTCACACATACATGTGGAGCATTTCACTAACCTGAGCGCTCATTACGTTAGGTGTATACTGCAATAACCAATAAGGTATGGCTACCAATCTTGATACGGAGACTGTATGTCAAGCTGAATGCACAAAGTCCACCTCTTTCTCCTTTTGCCAATACGATCCGGATCGTAAACATATATATCGTTTCTACACTATTTTATAACCTCTGCTGTGGTTAATGCTGGAATTCTTTAGCAGAAGGAGGGCGAATCCTGGCCAAAGCAAGCAATGTGACGTGGATGCGAGGTGCGGTGGGATTATTTTTGCGTGGACTGTACAAGCTGAAGCAGAAAAATCCATAACAAACACCGTTTTACCAATGTTAAGCAAAACTCAATTATCGGTTGGAAGTAAAACTGGCGTATTTCTGCCTTTCGCAAAGACAAAGCGAATTTAGTGTTTTCCTGGCCTTCCATTAGCGTTTTACAACACGTGGAAATCAAAATAAGCGAGCTTTGCTTTTCATTTTCGTAAATGACAGCATCAAACTGGAAGAATGTAGTCTTTATGTCAGTTTCACACAAAGCAATTGCAAGTTCGCGTTGATAACATAAGTTGACTTCTATTTTGAGCATTCTGTTTACAAAATGCACATTTGCCTTTGAATGCAAAGCAGTCATGCAGGATAATGTCATGCAGGTATGGCCTGTTGTTCATAAATGATAAGAGTTTGTAGCTTTTTCTGCTCCATCTTTCATATCTGTTATGGTTTTAAAACAGTTTATTATCTGTTCGATTCAATTGTTTCAAGTTTTAATTTATTAATTTTGAATTCTGCGGCGCTCGCAAGCCAATTTATTGTTTAACATGTTTTAAAATTTGCATATTTCTTCATATCTGCCAATCACAATGAGAGAAAACGATTGCTTATATAATCGAATCGTCAATATCAGGATTTGAAACTAATTTTCACCAAATATTCGTCCTAATTTATCGAGCTGGCATTTCATCTCCACTTAGTTTCATCTCCACCAATGATCGCATTGGTTCATATTCTATGACGTACGCTATGTTTTGAATTGTTCTTATTTGTTTCTTCTTTTGTTTTATATTTAACGTCTAGTTTTAAAAGTTTTTGTATTTCCTGGTTAAAATAGCATAAAGACTAATTAAAAACCTCTTATGTAATTATGGTTATCTTAAAACTGTCTACGGCTGCCTACTATACTTAAAATTATTAAATTTCTTCGATTATTTATCCCACATTATCATCTTTACTCCAGCGTCTACTTCACACTGAAATGCTAAAATAATTGCTCTGTTGGTCTATATATAGGCATCGAGTTAACGGTAACTTTTTCGTGTGTTTTTTTATATTTTACATTATGTCTTATACTTAGTCATCAGCACATCATATACGATACTCATTTCATTTATTCCCATAGTATATTCGAAAAAGAGTTGAATTCAAAAATTGGTGAACTAGTAAACTCACAGGCCACAGGTCTTTTAAGTGCTATGTTCCCAACGAGTATATTTTAAATTATGTGTTTGCTTTTTGTTCTCACAAAAATGATTTAACACTGTATGTAGGCAGCAACGCTTAACACAATAATTGGATAGGTCTACTTCAATAGGCTGCAGGTAAATATATCCTTAAAATTATACATATAAGTTAAGTGGAAAAATGTTGCAGAAAGCATTGAAAAATGTTACACAAATTAGTTATTAAGGGTACCTTTTTTGTACAAACTTAAAGTACAGTACTTGTTCCGCTGGCTTCAGGGTATATTTATGTGCATCCCAAGCTTAGGAAGGCGCACTGGGTAATATTCCTGTCCTTGTCATCAGAATAAAATCTATAAAAATGTGTGGTAAAACGCACAAACTTTAAATGCAAAACCGAAATCATGTAAAAGCTAGATATTTAAAAGCAATCTCTATCATCCCCTAAATACAGAAAAAAGGCATGTAAAGTTGTCCTTTAAGTCATGAAGAAACATTGCAAATTGTGGGTAAATAACATACCCAAAAATAGAATAATTAAAATTTGAAGCAAATACGTAAATAATAAGAATCAGGAAGGCTATCAAAGTGGCAGCAGCTTTCAACTTGCTAAAACGATGGCTAACATTTATCTCATTATACCGATAAAATGACCATAGCAGAGGCAATGAGATTGTCGCCGCTCCAAAATAATTGAGGAGCAAAGGGAAAAATTGCTGTCAAGAAAATACTATTTCTAAAAATACTAACGTGAAGATATATATATATGTCAACAAAATCAAAAATGTACAGATAATTAGCAAGGTGTATTGTATGTTATAGTTTCTTTTTAAAAAAACTGGATCTTTTATGGGATAAATTAACTTAATAACGTTGTAATATTTTATTACATTCCAATAAAATGTGTGTGTGTGTGTATCCAAAGAAGTAACATTATTCTACTGAACATAAAGGAAAGCGTTCCTTGTTTAAATTTGCTATACACTACACTGCTGTGATTTATAACGATTATAACCGATTTAGCAGCAAAAGCTGAACTACATATCTAATTCAGCTAATAACTAATGGACCTCAAAATTCTATCCCTAAAAATAAAAATTTAGTTTGATTTAACCTCATCTAAAATGGTGCAATTGATTTGCATCCTATACATACAACCAGAGGAGTAGAATGCTATCTCAAACATTTCTTCCAACCTAAAACCAATAAGCCTACCTAAAAATTCCCGAATCAAAACTATAACTAGAACTGTCTTTAAACCCTACTGAAGGTGGGAAGGTAGCAGAAACACTCAGGCTTTACAAAGCCTACCAGCACCTCGGTCGGTGCTCAGATATCATCTATCCAGCCTGCGGCATTGAAAGCCTTCTCTACATGTACTGCAGTGTTCAATATTCTTGCATGTTATAAAATCACTTTCATTTTTTCCACTTCTTTTATTATATTATTTTTATTTCAATGTTAGTTGTGCTTTAGTCCTCTTTAAACTTAAAATTTCTCAGTTTTCAAAAATGTTTTAGTGTTCTCTGTACTTTATTTTAGAATGCCTTCTAAAGCATTTTTAACACACTTTCCAGTTTTTTTGCTTCCTATTACTGTAGCCATCTATTTCCATAATATGTATCAACTTCCAGTTTTAATATTGTGTACAATACACATTTATGTAATAGATACGTTTGGATATTCAACTCGTATAAACGCTTTAGACTTCTTTCTAGTGAAGTATTTCTCATTTATATTAGTCAACTTGCTTTCAATAAGATCATGTAGTACAATGCCACTAAGTAAGATGTCTCCTGAAACGTATGAGGCTCGCATTTGGATAGTCATTTCTTTCTTTCACTCCATCATCGATTCCTCTTTTCGCGATTTACCCGGATCGGAAACAGAATTATAGTGGTATTCCTCTTTGTGAAGTTTCCTTCCTGCTATGGGTCTCACAGCTCATAGATCAGATTTCGGGTGGTCAGTAAACAGACTCCACTTCATGTTCTGGGCTCTTGAGCGGCAACGTGTCCCTAATCTAATCGAGGGACTGTATTAGAAGCAATAATGGCCACATATACTTACAAAGGTAGAGTCTTGGTTACTGTTGCTCATTCCTTATATGTAATCTTGCCTATAGATTTTTTTTTATTACCTACCCTAATGCTGCTCTCTTTTAACGTATTTCCTTAAAGTGTAGTCCATGAAAACTATAGTTGACTAATCCACAGTACCTGAATGTTTTCCTAAAGTCTGCGCCCATGGTTCGGTAACTTATATGCTTTAAAGAGACAGTTACAAAATATACGAAACATATTTTAAAATGTGAATATATTTGTGCACTAATTAAATATTTACATCACATGTGCATAATAAGCAGTTGGGAAATTTCGCTTTTATTTCTATAGTTTAACTCCAATTAATTCCCTAAATTACCACTGAGCAAGTAAACTGTTCCTAGTATAGTGTGCACCGTTAAATGGTAAACGATTACGCCTACCAGTAGAGTTACTCCTTAAGGATATTTACTTGTCAATAACCTTGAAGAAGCGCATTTTTCGAGAGCCTATAGTGCTTGTTATGCTGTCTGTGGAATTTTCAGCGGCTCTCTAAAGGAAAATTTCCGAAGAAGCAAAGAATAAGCAAAGCGGAGCAAAGTTATTGTTTGTCACCACAGCATTTTCCGGCACTAAAGCGGAACATATTGCGCGTCAGACTCCAGGATCCAGGATGATGTCAAGCTACACTATAGGCGGACAGAAGCTATCACCGGCTGCCCTATACACATCGTGGGTCCCTAACGGTTGCAGGCAGTTTTTTGGCCTATCGAAGTTCAAGGTCGCTATAGAGTGTACACCAATAGCCAATAAGTCTGAATAGTCGAGCAGCCCCCTAGTAGGGCGGTCGGCTTTCATTGCGCCTCTCCTCAGCCGAAAACCGTATTTCCAGAACGTAAGCACCAACGTAGCGTAGTCCACCTGCGACCTCGCTGACTCCTTCCACCTGTAAAGACTAGAGGGAGAGAGTGAAAAGAATGAAATGAAAGGAAGTGAAACAGAGGTGGTAATGTGAATATTGTTACGTATAAGGTCTGAACAAGATTTGGGAAATATTTGAATTACGGAGGTTCACAATTAATTTCGTGGTAAGCTCCAGGCTTTAGCAGGAATTAACAAGTTGAGACCGATTGGATGACTCAGTGATAGGAGTTAGCAGTGGTATTGACCTGCCTGCTCATATGTTTTCTGTTAAATCGTCAGAAAAATTAAGAAGAGTCATTCTTGGGTTTCACAAGATTGCACCATAGGATGACAGTTGTCTTTAAACGATTACAGCCAGTAAGGAAGGGTTAGTCAGATCATGGTTAGTTAGTCAATCATCAGTTAATCAGTTAGTTGGAAGGTTGGATGCTGCTGCTCTATTGTAACAGGAATTTGGGTCAGATAATGTTAATTCTGATTTCTTACTTGGATCCTCCTGTACAAGGTATCCACGCCAACATCAGCTCCAAAATTATGTTCATACGTTCACTTCCGTGATTATTTTGAAGTATCAATCGAATTCTAAATAAGTCATGAGACATGTGTTTCAAGGCGTGGTTCGTAATAAAGAAGTCAAATTATTTCAATGAATTCTTATTTTATTATATTTATATTACCAGACTGAAGAACATATCACTCTCCTCAAGATTATTTACTTCTTGTCACTAACAAAACTGAAGAACATATCACTTTTAAAGATTATTGACTTCTCGTCACTATCGTTACTTACTTCCACTTAATTTTGTGATTGGCCGATCCAAAGGTACGTCACCACATTACGTCATATTACGTCATACCATTATTATTTCGGCCAATTACACAATTACATACATTTTTACATATTTAAATTATTAAATATATTTACATAATCAGTTTTTATAAACTTATAAGCTTTTCATACTTCAAACATAACCCAAAAATACTGTTACAACTCTCATCACAGAACCTGTTAATAGTTCTACAAAACGTAACTCATCAAAGTGAACCAGTCACCTCTTTTTCAGAACTCTACGCTACTCTACATCAAAGGTAATATTTATTATGTATTAATTGATTCAATGTTTGCCTTGATTGCACCCTTTATATCTTCAAGATAAAGGAGAGGTTTGTTTGATTTGGCTTCCCCAATCTTCAAAATATATTTGTCAATGTTATGGAGAACCCATCAGTTTAATTTAACCCTAATCATGTCCCTAAACTTTGACCTGTTTAGCTGTACAATCTGCTCCCTTATCCTTTCAGTAGCTACACCCCCAGTTGTCGATTAGGTTTGTAAGTCCTTCATCCCCCATACAATCCTGGTTTGCAACAATATAATTTCCAGCATTCGCCTCAGTGACCCGGGAAAACTTTGAAGATTCACTGCGAAAAACGAACCCACCAACCCCCGAAGTCATTTTTTCTTCAGTTACTTAATTTCAGTAACTTAACATGTTGAAAGAAATATATGTAAGTAAAAGTAATTCAAAATGATTCTAATTTGATTAAACTAAGACGTATAGTTGATTAGTCATTACTGTACAGCTGTATCAGAAACGCTCCTACAATAAGCCTTATTTCACGAAAAAGAATTCATAAGCAAAATTTCCCCTTTATTATAAAATTTATTCTCACACTATTAAGGGTAACAAATACTAATTTAAAAAATTCTGCTGTGTAAATAAGCGGGAATTAATCAATGTTCTCAGTATTGCGACAAAGCCTGGTAGAATAAAATAATAAGAACAAAATTGTTTCAGATTATATTTGAGTCCAATACTTACTATAAAGTAGGCTATTATAGGTCAAAACAATTTGCCATCGATTGCGGCATATGCCACTGGCCACAACCGTTAATATTTACGGGGTCACATTAACAATTACCTTTGCATGGAAAATAATTATTACATAATTACGCGCTTAATTCCAGCCGCCCATTGTGTATATTATATTTGCTGCTTTAGTTAACAGAAACAGGAAATATGGATTCAGTATGTAGCCATGTGAATTGAAATATGAATTTTTAAAATCAATTGTGCATGTATATTACGGATATGTTATCGATATACACGGGAGTATGTGTGTACGTACCTGCAGGTAATGAAACACATAACGAGATTGATAGAGTGATAAATACACTGTGGGAAAGCGTAATCTCAGCTTCCTTTACCATGGAGCCAGGAAACAATATATCTGATAATCTGTTTATTTGTGTGTCACAATTGCAAAATTAATAGCTGCTGTACTAAACATTCAGTGCATTTCCAGAATAATGGAGCAAAACTCTTCGGTAAATTGCTAAAATCCGTTGTCTCTTAAATCTTTTCTTTACAGATGTAATATTCGCATTGTCGGTTTATGATTTTGATATTTTAGAAAAATTATTGGGTTTCTTTGGTTTGGCAATGTTATTTACAAGATCCCATGGTTAGTGTTGCGTACATTTCGAGCATGTATCAGCCTTCAGTTGTTAATAAACAGTCACAACATTTAGATAAAGTTTGAACTTATTATGTATTTCAAATTGGAAGGTGTTTGTCCTTGAGCACTACTAGGTGAGCAGCCAAACGGAGTCCTGCGGTGTCGTATTGCATTCCCGTGAAGTGTTGTGTGACGAGCGCCAACCTAATCAATCTATATGAAATACTACTCGCGCTAAGACTATAATTCAAATTTGGCCGAAACTGATCCATGTGGAAGGTAGAGAGTAATGTATCTAAAATAACCATGCAAAACCCATATTTTTAGCTCAAATAGTTTTTTTCTGATACAAATAAAACACCACTATTATCTGTGTTATAACAATAAATCGCGATGTAAGCACTGTATGAATATCATTATTGTTTCGCATGTATGCGTGTACGTATATCTGTAATTACTCAGAACTGAAACGAAAATGTTTGACATGACGTGATAAAAGAATTGCTTTGAATAATCCAATGTGACCGAGAGGAAACAATACATTTCCTGCGGCCCTGACAAAACCTGTCTGGTCACATTATATCTTTGATTATGAATGGTTCGTAATCTCCATTAACTCTAGAGAGTTTAATGTGGTTCGTGTGTATGTATGTACATTTACATTTAATTACTCAGAACAGAAATTTAAACTACTGACATGGCGGATAAAAGAATTTATGCGAATTAGTCAAGGTGTTAAATACGAGATAGAGTAAACACTTCATTTCCTGTTAGCCTGTGGAATCCTGCATGCTTATGTTTATGAATGAATGCTGGATAAGAAGTGTTTATTTGCTCTTGAGAGTTCAGATTAATATCATTCAGTTGTTGTGTACACAACAGTAGAGTAAGAGTTAAATAATGCAATGGCTTCTTGCGGTGAATTTAGTGGCGAGTCTAAAAGGCAGGTATTGCGAAGTCAGGCTCGAAGTATTATGTTTGATGGACACGTTCATCAAATTTTTTTCGGAAGCAGAAACTAAAAATGAGTTATTGCAAAGAGTACTTCCGTTTAAAAGCACGGACAAAGTGTATCAGTTGCATCAAATTGCAATTGAAACGGGACACGAGGTAATACGCCTCCCACCTTACCAACGCCAATATAATCCAATTGAGTTTGTGTGGGCTCAAATAAAAAGGGGGACTGCAAACAAAAATAATACTTTTAAACTGACGGAATTTAAACGATTTGTTCACCAAGAAATTGACAAGGTGACACAACAGGACTGTAAAAACTGCGTGAGGCATGCACATTTTAAGAAAGAAATAGCACGTGACGAGATTTTGGAACCTATAATCATAAATCTGCAAGACTCAGACGTTGAAGACAGTGACATTCTCTCTTGTCGGAGCTGACATTGACAGCGATATGGATGAGCCACTGGCAGTTCCATTGGATTAGAGGAACAGGTAATTCATAAACTATAATTATAATTTTTTGAAATATACAAATTTTCTAAAATGCTTTTTGCTATTTTGATTTTGGCAACTGCATCATTGTACAAGTTTGGCAACTATAATGTGCTTACGCTTACGTCTGCGCCAAGGAGATCTGCATGTTGTATGAGTGTGCGCGAGAGAGGGAAATACAAAGGGAGTGGGGTAACAAGCTGGCAACGCTGAGCGTGATACGGCATCTGATTAGCTAGACTCCAGAACACTTCCCATTTAAAACACATAAGAGGGTCATTCTAAAACTCTATTGAAAACAAGATTATAAAGCCGCCGCCATAGTTAGAACATGTGATGTGGAAGGAGAAGGTGTCGTTAGTGAACCTGTGGCACACCGATTGTCCCAACATATCATTGGAGACGAAAACCCTAAAGATTTAACACGTTCTGGAAGATCTAAGGTATGCGATATTGATGATACACGTCAAGTTTTGCGAGAAAATCCGCAAAATTTACCCATAGGCTCTCTGAAGAACTTAGTGCATCAAAAGATACCATACGTCACCACATTAAGACACTTGGAATATAATAAAGACGCTGTTAATTTGTTTCGCCTGAACTGACATCTCAACAGGCTGAAATAGATAACTGTCGTCAGCTTATCCGTAATCCCATGGGTAATAGATTTGTCAGGGGAATTATGAATTGTGATGAAAAGTTAGTATATTATCAAAACGCTGATGCCTTGAAACAATGCGTTGATCATCCCCAACCTGCCAAAGTTATCGTTTAAAGAATTCAGTTCTGTGCCAAAGTAACGTTGTGTGTCTGGTGGAATTTTGAAGGTGTTATACACTAGGAGCTTGTTCCAAATGGACGGAAAATTAATGTGAATTTTTATTCTCAACTACTGGAGCGAGATCATGAAAATTTGAGGAACAGGTATCCCGCATTGGTTGACAGAAATAGAGATCTGTTACAGCAAGACAATACAACACCCCATACTGCAAAAGCAACTATGGAAAAACACAAGAATTGGGAGGAATCCAAACGCTACCACACGCAGCATACAGCCCTGATCTCGTACCATTAGAGTATCATGTTTTTCTATTCATGGTACATTTTCTACGTGAAAGAAAATGTGACAATATTAAAAATGTGCAAGTGGGTGTCACCGAATTCATCCCATCAAAATCGAAGACACAGCAGCATAGAATTTAACGGTATATATTTTGAAAATTAGTTATTTACTTGTCAGAACACTTTCAAATAATTGTATTTCTTAAAAAAAAAACGACTTTAATAATGAAACTGTTTCAATATGAGCTGTTCCAGTTAGTGATAATGAATCAAATTAACTTCTGTGTTAAATTTATATGTCTTTCTCTACCGGTTCCTCTACTTGCTATTCTCAAGGTATTCAATAGTTAGTTACTAACACTCCCCACATGGCAACCTTGGCCTTCGGGGTAACCTCACCCCACCAAGTGATGACCGGACCCATTTCTCAGGTGGAGGCACCCAGAGGGCGGTGTCCATTACCTCCGATGATAGGGTGATAGTGAAGATGGTGGTGAGGTGAGAGGACCTACAGTTTTTACCGTGGACTCCGAACCACGTTGGGCATAGGGGATACTTCACATGTTCAAGGCATTCAATTTATCTCTACTTCAGATTGACCGAAACAAACATTAGTAGAAATGTTATTTCACACTTCCAGGTAAGTGAAATAAATAAGTACAGTAGGGTTAAGTTGATCTAGATTTGAGTTTCAAACCCAGCACAAAGCAAAGTTTAAGAGCTACATCCCATATCAATATAATATTTACAGTATTCAACACAAGATTAAAATACTCTGGTGATAAATGCATATTTATTTTTGGAGCTCACGTTTAAATAGTAGATTTTGCATCGATGTATACTTAAGATTAGCTTTGTGTGGAGATGCCCAAAAATTGGCTGGAACAGAACTCCCTCAAACCGGCAGGTTAAGTTATTACTAAATGAAATAGTTTTTAAATCACTAGGATCATATAAATATCAAATATTTAGGAAGTTGTCGCTAGTAATAACCGCGAGAAGGAAAACTGCATGAAAATGGGGCTAAAAAAAGACGCACTTCATAAATAAGAAATCTGTTGGAAAATTATAGCCAATAACCAAGAATATCTACTATATTGTTACCTTCACAAAATTTTCCCTAAATTGATACGTATTTTTGTTTCACTATCTACACTTTTTTGCAATAAGATTCTGCGTATTTCGAAAGGTTTATCAGTTGTCATAATTCTTCATAATAAAGAGGGACTTGAGATGCTATTCCAAGTAGTTAATAAAAAGTTAGAGGAACTTAGGAAAACATGAAGCAAAATAGCAATCTATAAAACATGTTTAGTATTATATTTAGTAGTTCTTGGTGGAGGAATTTTCTGAGAGGGAAAAAAGAAGAAGAGAAATAACATACCCACATTTACGCACACAGCTATCCTTGGTAGCTTAGATGGTAAGGTGTCTGCCTCACGTTCAAGAGGTCCCGATTTTGAATCTCATTGAAGATGAGCTATTTATATAAGATTTACCCGGGGTTTCCCTTATCCCAAAGGATGAATGTCACGTACCTCTAAGCTCTATGGATCCTGGACTCATTTGAGCATAATTTCACTCATTTCATTCATCCTCCGATGACTTAACGTTGTGTACATAATAAAAAAGGACACAGATACACACATTACTCTGTAAGAGATTATCTGCAAAATAATTTATCCTTATAATGGTGTCTCTACAAATAGTATTGTCCGGGCTTTGTGACCAATAATTGTCATTTACATTTCACTGCTTTGTAAACATTATCTGCTTTTAGTAACTAACAATATATATTATCCGTTGGTAACCAAATATGAGAAAATAACGAGACATTCTGGCTGCCAAAGCCTAGTTCAATGTTCAAATTGTAAATCTGTATATATACATATATAACGCATATATTAGCGTTACAGCCGCACGTTGTGTTGCTGTTTCATTTTGATTCTCTGCAAAGTCTTTCTCCCTTTATTTGCCCTATTTCCTCTATATAATATATTTTATTTTTGAATTAAAGTCTAACGCTTGTCTGTATATGCCAATACACAGTACACTTTTTTCTGAAATGTTTAATGTTCACAGGCCTTTGTGGCTGATGGTAAACTCACTGAAGCAATCAATGCGCGCGCACACACACACACACACACACACACACACACACACACACACATACACACACAAACTGTTTTCCTAAAAACGATTCTGAAACCATGTTTTTCCTGATACCATTTCAATCTCGATATGGATCTTTTAGGTGGAATGCAATAGGCTCTTTTGCCTCTGTGTACATGATTGAGCAGTTAAAACTTGAGAGAAAAGACCTCCTCTGAAGTAGAGACGCAACATATTAGCAAAGTATGGCTGTGGACTTAAGTGCATGCCCACACATCCATAGTTTACGCCGTTCTTTAACACCTTAATGTACGCGCGTTATAGGAACACTTCTATTAAACCAAACCAACCTGGTTTTCGATTCCGGGAGCTCCTTAGACAGCTTGATAGTGAAATGCCCAAGATGTATCCTAAGGGGGAGAGGCCTTGGTTGTGCAAGGCCCACGTAGATCTGGGCATGACTAAATATGATAAATCTACCACGTGTATGTCTAGTATACGCTCGTGCTTTTTAGAATTTTTATCACGATATGAGGACCATTTTAGAATTTGTACTGATGGCTCCAAGAGCTCAAATGGAGTTGGTTGTGCTTACGTGTGTGAAACCGAAACATATACATTCGGATTCCACACTAGCACTTCCATTCTTACTGCAGAGCTTTATGCAATATACCGGGCCAATTTTCACGTACGTCGACTAAAGTTGGGGGACTGCTTAATCCTGAGTGATTCCCTCAGTGCACTTCAAAGTCTACGGCAGCTGTACAACTACCACCCTATTGTGCAGCGTATCCAGGATGTCCTCCACGTTTTACACGCTTCTGAGGTTAGCGTGGTGTGTGCATGGGTCTCTGGTCACACAGGCTTGAGGGGGGAATGAAATGGCGGATTCAGCAGCCAAGACGGCTAACACGAAGCCCAGGGTTCGAGTACAATCTGTGACATCGGAAGATTTTAAGGCCATATTGCGGAGAGCTGTGCAAACCTGCAGGCAGGAAGAGCCGTCCGCCTTCCGCAATAATTAATTTAGGTCTGTGAAAGAACTTCCGATTTCCTGGGTTACCTCTTGTTGTTCATCTCGTCGCGAGAAGGTGACTTTGGCTCGGTTGCATATTGGGCACTGCTTTTTTACTCATAATTTTCTTTTTAAAAAGGAGCCTGCTCCACTGTATCCGTTTTGCAACGAAGTGTTATCTGTCCGACACGTGCTGCTAGAGTGTTTTTACCTCGCACACATTAGGACGTCTCTGCAGCTGCCAGCCAGCTTTGCGAAAAGCTAGCGAATGATAATAAAGAAGTGGAAAAGGTTTTTAGATTCTTCTCTAGGTTAGACTTTAGGATTTAGTGAACTGAAGTTTTGGTACGTTGGGTTTATGTTTCTTTTTATTTAGTTTACTTTTGTTTGTTTTTTGATACTTACGTGTATTTTTATAAGTATATTTACACTTGCATAGTTTTTAGAACGATTTATATCTGGCTTTTGCCACAACTAGTTTCTTAAAGGGCGAGGATGACGTCTGTAGTTGAGCGCCCTTATACACATCATCATCATCATCATCATCATCATCATCATCATCATCATCATCATCATCATCATCCTCATCCTCATCCTCATCTTTGATAGAAAGATACGTATTAGCCACGTACATAAATAGTATCTATTGTTTGTTTTTGTATATTGGTTGCAAACTTCTAGAACTGGTAGAGGAAATTAAGTAGTTCGTGCTTTGAAGAGGTACCAATATCCGCAAAAGCTCTGTTTTGAGCTGCTACAGACTTTTGAAAATATATGTTTAATGTGAACAAATTTGCAAGTTACACTTGGCAGAATACAACGCTATCCTACAGTTAAACTCTTTTAGCATTAGCTACTGATAGTTACGAAAAGAAAAGTAGTAGTTTTAAAACAGGTTTTTTATTTAGTTGACCTAATAGTTGCCTTTATTTTGCTCATATTGGTTACCATTCTCATCTATTGCAGCCCAATAGTAAATAACACCAAAGAAAGAAAAATCTAATTTGATTATGCTTCAGAAAGTTTGTCTTCAAAGTTAAACTGCACAATTTGCTCTTGTCGTCGTCACTGGCTTGTTGGCATTCTATTCCTCTATAACTTTTGCTCGATTTGGTGACCACCAAAGTTGTTGCACACAGTATAGCTACAATGATGTTCTAGAAAGGTCTCTCCATCATACCTGATGTCCGTTCAATTGTTTCGCAGCCACCATAATTTGTGCCACCAGATCTTTCTCTGACGCAGCAGGAGTCTCGGTGAATCAAATTCCTAAAATAAGCTCCTAGAAAGATTGGACAGAAATCCTGTGATCGTGGTTGCCACGCGACTGGATCACTTCGTCTTGAATGTAATTGTCCTTTTAGTTGTTACATCCTCTCCCAAAATCCCCAGCACCAGTTTTAGCATGATTAATACATGGACTGCCATAGCTTGGGTGGAAAAACCTATGGCCCAATCACATGACTCACAAGACACTTGCTTACACATAGATACCAAATCATGTTGCAATCCCTGTGCATGTATGGCATGTTGGCTTTCGATTGACTATAACTGAGAACTTCGACAACTGAGAACATTAGATTTAGTGAACTTACATTCAAATGTGAAGAAAATGTGCCGTGAAAACAGGAGCCGGCTGTTCCAGTGGCACAGAAACCACGTGCGTAAAGGGGCTGGCAGTGAACATACCTTTTGGAGGTGGTGAAAAGTAGTTTTTGCTCATGCAGAACCTTCCAGTCAGTGCTTGGGAAACATTTATTGCGTGGGCAGTTGCTTAGTAGTTATTCTATTCTTAGAGGTTCTAAGTTTATGAACTTAGGGGTCCATGAACTGCATGAACTAATTTTTTGAACTTAGGGGTTCTAAGTTTGAAACCCCTGACGGGAGTTCTGCTTTTCTTTGAGCACCGCAGTCTTTCAAGCTGAAGTTGAAGGTATCTCTTTTTCAAAACCGTGGAACAGGTGAAAAGCCTATGCAATGAAGTCGTGTTCACCTTGTTGCTACCGAGCGGGATAGTTCAGATGGTTTCGTCTGTGTCCGGAGGCCCGCAGCCGACCTACCTGACCAATGGGTTTTTCGGGAGGTTTTCTGAGTTGCTAGGCCACTGCTGGGTAGGTTAATTACATCCTACAAATTTCCTCTCCCTCCATTTCATCTCCATTATCATTTCATATCATCTCTCATCAGGTGGTCTCTTTCAGAATAGAAGTGTCGGCGGGAGTCTCGGCGGTGCATGGCGGGATGATATGCTCTGAGGTAATCTAATGTATAGCAACGCAAAGAAAATCCCTGTAAGGAATGTGCTGTGGGACAAGGACAGCGAATGTGTGTGGCAGAGAACGCGTGCTACAGAAGGAGCAGACCGTTAAAAAAACATGCGCCAAATTCACTCTGTATATTAAAGCCGAGAAGATTCATTCACAAAAGTAGAAGTCGTCAGAAAGTTTTTGAATGGTCTGTAACTGTACTGACATGGGGTTGTCAAAAACCTGTCCAGGGAGAGTGTGGGGTCCTTCGCCCACCCTCCTGCGTCTCGTCCCTAGGAGACTTTCTCTCCTGGGGAGGAGTATACTTCCTCCTCCGGTATGTCGGTTGCCGACCTCAGCTTCCTTGCTGGGACCATTTGAGTACCGCCAGTCAGGGATCTCTGGGGCTCGGATCACCTGCCTGGGATATAAATTAGGGCTCGGCTGCTAGGCTCGTTGCCGTCTTGCGGTAGGGGAGCGTGTTCGTTGTCTGGCCTGTCGCGGGAAGTCTCTATCCAATTAAACGGTAGGGATCCTGCCCTCTGTAATGTCGTGGCTCCTTGGGTCGGCTGCCTTCTGTCTCCTTCACCTCATCCTTCCTCCCGAGCGTGACTCCACTTGGTGGTATAGGAACATTGGGCTCAGCATGGTGGCCTACGTACCGAATCCCCTGCGTAATGAAATCCCAATCCCCACAGTGTTGCTCATATAAAGGGGGTTAGAACCAAACTAGGAAGTAGCGTACCGGTCAAGTCACCTAAGTTGCACGTCATATGTATATACTCGTACATATTGGGCAAAACGATTTAGTTTACTGTATCATAGATACGGCACGTTTCCGGACATGGGATGTCAAAAACATTTTCTATGACATCCCTTCCACATGGGAAGTTCTAAAAGTTTGTAAGGACGCTTCTCCAACTAGTCTACAATGTCGCCGAGGCATAGTTGTGCCGAAAGATGGAGCTATGCGTAGTCAGAGCCAGTTAGTGGCGCGCAGGGCTAAACGCTTGCTGAGAGAGAGAGATAGATAGACAGAGAGAGAGAGAGAGAGAGAGAGAGAGGAGAGAGAGAGAGAGAGAGAGAGAGAGAGAGAGAGAGAGAGAGAGAGAGAGAGAGAGAGAGAGAGATGCAGAGTGGAAAAAAGACAGGAATTGTTTCTTCTTTCTCGCTGCATCGTGATTGTTATACAACAATCGACTGAATTCTAAAACAATGGCTGGAGGTATAAAAGCCGGCAAAGTGTCTGTAGTCGGTCAGTTTGCTAGTGAGTTGTTAATTGAGCGTGCAGGTATGTGGACATTTGAAGTGTACCGCAGTAATTGTTTTTTCTTGTTACGAGATGACTTTAAAGACTGCATTTCCGTATTTTAAGCCATTTGCCTGCTGTAAGGGGTGTGCAAAGAGTCTTTTTACTGAAATAAAAAGCATTTTAAACTTCTGTAAACAAGACTTCTAATTCTAACAACACAAAATCACAGTATGTGTATATAGTATGCGTACCCACGCTTCTAATTTGACATAGTGTTCTTTGTTTAATATGGGCAGCATATCCATACCAGCCCTTGATAAAATATATCTTACTGGGTTTAGGTATAGCTCGACAGAAACTCAGTGGTCTGCGAACAAGACTGAGCCCTGGGAAGCGGCGAAATGAGAATTGTGAAAAAAAAAAATGTTACCTGAGTGGCTGGAAGGCAAGTTTCGACTGAAAGAATATCTGACAACACAGCTGTACAAAATTAGTCCATTTGGTATTGTTTTAAATTCAAAACCCTTGTACTGAAACTATAACTATTGGAGTTAGGTCGGTTTCGTACTCAAGGTCGAAGAAAAGAAAGAAAAGAAAAAGGTTAGGTAATGTAAGAAAGCAGATTTTGTGTTCTCGGTTTTATATAACGTTTTAAAATTATCCTATCAGTGTTTTAGAAGTTAGTTTTTGAAAGGGTCTTTTTCCCAAAGGAATAGGAAAATTCAAATATCTGTTTTGTAAAATACGTAGTAATAATCAGAATAATAATGATAGGAAATGATAATACACAGGTGAACATGTATTTACAGGGACGATAAACGTTACCTAACTGTAGCTATAACATACATAACGTAAACCATGAAAATCGTACGACTGTTTTCACAAACGACACCAAATTTAATTGTCAGGATGATTAAAATTAAACCGTATACATGGCATTCCACACAAACGAGTTTGTAATATGAGCACGTGTAAATACGTATAAATTTTCGCATTGCGATACAAACAATAGCATTATATTAATTTATGAGCTTTAAAGTCAATTAATGTGCTATATTCCAGCTATTTCAATATTAGTTTAGCGCGCTAATTGCTTTCAGAGCATTACTTCGCCATTTAAACAACGAAGTTGCTTTAAACATACACTGCACCAAAAAACACATGGAGGTATTTCTTCCGGTTGAAATATTTTTGCTTACTAGCTTCTACGTGGTGTTCTAATCATAAGGTTAGTTTTCGCGTGAACACAAAATAGATTACTTTAATAAACAGTTTCATTGAGAAAATGTTTCCGTAATATGAATTGTTTAAAATGGTTATACTGCAGTTTGCTTTTCGTTGTATTAGAATAACATTTATTATATTCTTATTGTCGATGAGGTTAGTATATTACATATACGACATTACAGCAAAAGAAAATGGAAAAAATACGGTAAGGTATTCAGGACAAACGACTCTACAATTTTTAAAATTGACAATTGAGATCCATTCATTAGTTAGATTTTATGTAGCAATTAGAGTCCCTTTTGCCTCCTCCACAGTAAATTTAATGTTTGACATTTCCTGAGATCTCTCTAGAATGGTTTGTTCACGGTCCAAAACAAAAGCAAAACCTCTTTCTTTTGTTAGCATTTTATCGAGTGTAAGTAAAATGCCATGTTATATGTATTAATGCCACTTACTCTAGAATTAAATGCAATATTTTTACATAGCTTTTCTATTACCTTGAAAAATTTACTACAGATCACAATTATTTCTGGAAAAATTAATATTTGATAAATAACATTTGTAACGTACAGTATTAAATATGTGGTAACACATGCGGTGCTCCAATGTGCAACTGTTGCTGGGATAGTGGCTCCGGCAGAGGCGAACTACTGTGCTCCACAGGAGTGATGGTTTCCGAGGCCTCAGACGCTGGACGGTTGGCGAAGGTTCCCACACCCTACCTGGACAGGTTTATGACACCCCATATCAGTACAGTTACAGACTATTCAAAAACATTCTGACAGCTTCTACAGTCCGGCCGCTCTACCTCCGGCTTTGACAGTTCTCGAGAGGGGGAAGCGCGCTGTTGCTAGCGGGAATTTCAAGCAGAGGAACATGTGTATTTTAAATATTTCACGCATTTGCAGATCGTAACTTCGTAAATGTACGTGAACAATGTTTATATACATGATCCCAGAATAGTTGCTAATAGAGACAATATACCATTTACCACTTACTGGAAAATAAATAACAAAAAGCTATGTTTACTGACATTGGCTGTTAAACAACTTACATTCAGTCCAGTGGGAAGATGCCGCGATCCTCTAAATATCCATATCTTCATCATCTTGATTCATCATCACTGCTTCATCACTGGAGTCGCTGCTGACGCCATCTTGGCTGAATTAAATTATCAGCTCCTCCACACGTGTTTCCGCTATGCCGTCGTCTTCCTTGGCTTGTCTTAAAAGTTTCCAGGTATGATCCACGGCATGATCCTGGGCCACTTGTTTAACACCATGCTGCACTAATAGTTCAACATCAGAAATGCGGATTGTTATGTTCTGCAACACAACATTT